>JAAAKM020000257.1:7931-26168 GCA_010016025.2 Alatinidae sp. Z8VKAUB7J3 | reverse complement strand
GGCATTTTCTTTGAAATAAAAAAGTAAAGTAAAAATGGGCAACATTTTTGTTAAGAAATAAGATGAAAAATTGACCAGCATTGACAGGTCTTTGGTGTGCTAACATTGCCACTCTTAAAGTTACACTGAGGGATATCTGAAGTGGTAGATGCAGGGTAGCAGATTTGGATGTATGTTTGACAAAAGGTTTGCCAAGGAGATATGGTATAAAGGGATCCAAAATGATCCAAAGGAATGGAGGAAAGGGGAGGAGGTTCTACACAAGGATGGAAAGTGGAAAATAAACCAAATATACTATTGATAATGATCATGGTTGATTATCATACTTTCTTAATCCACCTTAAAAGGCACAAGTAAAGAATCCTATTGAAGAGAAAGGATCAAACACAAGAATTTCATTTAAGATTAATTTCATTATGCATATATATTTTTTAATATTAATGTTTAATAATGGTTCCATTATTCATTTTTCTATTTTATAGACTCCATGTAACTGCCCCCATTGTTGTCAGTTATGTGATAATAGACAATTACACCCACCACTGTCAGCAAGATTACACTGTAGTGGATTCCAGCAACCTTCTCAGTCAACATGTGGTTGTCCAGTCAATGCTTCAGGATGTTCAAGATCACAGCACTGTTGCCCCACATCAGTCAAGTAAGTTCTGATTACAAAATGTTTCATTTGTTGAACTTCATGCCTTGTGTCAATATTTGTCATGTCGGTTTAAAGTTATTACCACATTAAGCTTAACACAAGAAGCTGTGGAACATTTGTTGCTATAGATAGACACAATAGAAAAATAAGCAAACTAGTTTGTAACTTTAGGTATTAAAGTATTTATGTATTTAAAATTTACATTATTAGAATAAGATGGACAGGTCACCAATATATTTGTAATCTTAATAGGTTATATACGTCTTTTTATCACAAGGCTGGCAAATATGTAAACGGTACACCCAGTTCCCATTGAAGTTTTTTCAACACCATGTTAAGGCCCTTGTAATCTTTGCCCCCTTTGAGTTTGGAGGACCTTATTGGCAGTCACTCAATTGATGTTTAGATTTAAATAGCATTGATTTTGAAGATTACGCACCTCTTGTAAATTTCACCATTTCTTAAGTTTCTATAACAACATAGAAACCCACATGCAACTCCTTAAATCATACAAAAGCAGAATCAGCACCCAACACACAAAAGAACAAATATTTGAGTTGCCTAGAAGCAAGTCATTAGGGTAGCAAGGTAATAAGAGTCTAAGCTCCATTTTCTAATTTTAACTTGCTAATGAACTTACTCAATATCAATGTCTTTGCTGTCAGGCTTTGTAATTAAGTTTCATTAACCACTAAATATGCAAAAACTGTTACCATTTTACATATTCAAAGGAAAGAATCTGATGGAATATAGATAGTATCAAAGAAATAATAAGGTTTGGACACTAGTGGTGTCATTCTTTTTTCCTCATTAGTTTTCAAAGTACGTATAAATATAAATATCCCCTTTCATTTTATGGTACCACTTTCTCTGTTAATTACTGCAGGGTTTTCTTTCAGTAGCACATTTGGGTTTCATGTAAATAGGGACTCCTCAGTTATTTCTTTACATGTGAAAGGGCTTAAAATGGTTTGTTTAGTTTTTACACAGTATTTCTTTTGTAAGCCCTTCTGTGCTTTATGGCTACTATAAATTCTGTTAAACTGTTGCTGTTGAACTGCCTTGTATAATTTCAAATGTTTTTATTTAATTACTTTCCACTATTGTAGCTCACCACTACCACATCAAACATGCAACTGTCATGGAAGCATCAGTAGTTACACACAAAGGCAGTCGTGTTCTTGTGGTCATCAGCAGCCACAACAGAGTGCATTTAGCCCCCTTCAAAATCTATACAGCCCATACTCAGTCCAGCCTGTACCACTGAGCCCCAGTCCAGGTGTCACATACACACCCTTACCAATTTCAAGTGGATATGCGTATGCACAAGTCCCTCCTAGCATTACACATGGACAAGACAATTATCCCGCTTATGGTGAGGGTCTGCAAACGGAGGTCATGGTAAGGATTAAGTTCTTGTACTTTAATGTAGACTTTCATATCTTACAATAATGGACTTTCAAGTGACCTTGAAACCTGTAGATCTCATGGGGAATATGACTTTAAGTTGTGAAAACACTTAATTCTCAGGACATTGTGTGGAAATATTGTAGAAGTGTTGTCTAACTGGTTTAACTCCGAAGTAAAAAGTAATGTCAGAATGTCAGTTGGCCTAAATTATATGGTACAAAATTTGCCAAGGAAAATTAGCCACGAAAATCTTGAAATCTGGGGAAGTTGTTTAAATATTGCTGAAAAGCTTGGTTGTTATGTGTCCATGTTTCAAGAAGGTTTGCTTAAAAATATCAATTTAACAGTACCTAATTATGGTATTTTGAATGAGCTAGTGAGCTCTTGGCTGTATTAAGAGCAAACAAATATCTTTAATAAATGGTGCTAATAGTTTATCATTTGATCTTGTATATGTTTTGAAAGCATTACTTTTGTGGGGTAACGTTTGAGGTGACCCATGTATTAGTGTTGCAGTGGATAATATTCTTTACGACATTTATGTCTTTCCAACAAAAACTTATTGATATGTTATGTAGAGTAGTTACCCCATCATGCTATATGTTGATACCCGGCAGAGAACAAGTGTTTGTTTGGTTATGTTGAGTTCTATTACACCATTAAATTATCCTCGCTTATGTCAGATGAAAATATGTGTTCTCTAGCTTTGAGTTTCTTCATAAAGATATTTGATCTGTTGTATCTATTGGCAGATTATGCCATGACTATATGGTTTTCAAAGCAGTGGGATCAACAATTGGTAAAATCCAGTGTTGTGCATGTAGTAGAACCATAATAAAATAAAGGTGTATCTGGAGTCCCCTGAACATGCATAAGAGAACAGTCCTAAAATTGTGATTGATGCGTGAAGTGTTACTTGACAAACGGATTCGTTTATCGTTGTAAATTTCCTCTTACTCCTCGTTTTAGCCATTAATTTGTGAGGTACCGTAAGACTGAAAGCTTAAGGTTGAAGTAGGCGTTTTAGGTATTTTTCTTTACTTTATTAAGAACGCAACACTTAAGAAGCTAAAAGCTTCCAAATAGACAAAATCTTATATTTTTAAAGGAGATTGTACAAGGAAATCATTCTGATTAGTGTAAGTTTAAAGTAGTTCTTTACAGGAGTGTTAATTTTGACCCCTTCTGGAACTTTTTGCTTAAAGCAAAATAGCAGATAGTGATAGCAAGTGATTACTGCGTACTTTAGTAATGTGAAACACAAAAACATGGCGTTTCACCCTTTGGTGAGATTTACAATTGGCGTGTAAGCTTTCATGCCATTTTTAGTATTACGGTAGGTTTATGAACCTTGAAGTAAAGACGTTTGGTTAACTTGTGTTGGGTGAACGGTGTGATCCTGCCCATACTCAATGAAAGCAGTATGCTCTTTATCCCGAACCTCATTTTATGCTTTTGGTTTGAAGTGAATTCTTGTTTGACATATGAGATTGACGTCTGCAATGGACAAGCCAGGCGGAAACGAATTCTTAATGTAAAGTTAAGATACTATGAGATTATGTATGCCTCATAATAATGTATGCTAGTTATGCCTTACAATAATCCTTATCCGATTTTAGGGTTCATTGAGAAATTTAACGGAAGACAACTCGCATCATCATACACACATTCATCATCATATTCATCGACATCAACATTACCCATACTCGTGCGTTTCAGTTGGACACCATCATTTACCAGCGATGACTGTGGTAAGTGTTGTTCTTTATCAAATCTGACGCAAATAAGAAGCGAAGTTTAACGCTGATGCATTGGGAAAGTAATGCCCATTTAACCGGTATCGAAAGCCAGCGTGTTTACGTGCTATATACGTACAGTCTCAGGTGCATGAAACATGGAATGGAGTGGCGAATTGCCAGCTTGTATCTATTTGACAGTTTCTTTTAAACTGGTGCTTACGTTTTCATCTTGAATCGATACGACAATTAACGATGGTGACTTCATGCAGGGTTAAAACGGGTCTAACTCTAAGAACAGTAGCGCCTAAGTATAGTTCTCAAAGGAATTTTTGTAGTTAAAAACTTAAATCGATTTAGGTCTTCTTTCCCAGAACAATTCGAGAGTAATGATATAAATTACAAAGCATGCAAGAATATATATCTGTTACAATTTCTTGCTTAAGTCCGACTTTCTATTTACCAAAATTTACAGAGGTATTGTTGACATGCTATTATTTGCTTTTTATTGCTGTCATCAAGGATTTATGAAAGTTGACTGGGATTGCTTTTAAAGTGGAAGCTATCACGTATGAAAAGTGTTGTTTGTATTGTATTAATACACTACCCTCCCAAAAGTATTTGAACACTTGCAGAAAACGAAGATGGCAAACGTCAACATTGGCAAACCTACATCCGGATTGATTGCACAATAATTATTCGATCGAATAAATTTCTTCGTTCAAACTTATACCAATCGAAAGAGAAAGTTTCAAAGATTTTCTTAGTTATGCAAATTGATGCTGTAGATTTTCCCGCTCTTTTTAAATTTCATCAGACACGTGTTCGCTATCAAAATGTCGAGCTGTGATAAAGTGAGCAGAAGTAGCCACTCAAGACTACGATGAAAACTTTGATAAATTTCATTAAATGACAAATCGAGGGATATGGATAACATCGGTTGACTTTTAAATTATCAGTTATTATTATTTCATCAAAGTGAGCGATCAACAGGACTTTTGATAAGCACACAGACGAGTTTTTGAGTAACAGCTTACAGGTCAATTAGGACCTTCTTGGACAACAATCGCGTTCTGTCAAGTGTCTTAAGTACATTGTAAAGATTTAACCGAAGTTAATATCCTAAGTACTGGATTTAAAACATGACATAATTGGGCCCGAGATATTTATCTTTGCATAGAAACATTTTAATAATCGCTTAGTTGAAAGTTAGACAATATGTGGGGCAAAAAGTTTTAAATACTGCAGACCAAGGATGGCGGCTGAAATTCATCCTAGACTGAAATTTACTCTAGAGGTACTTCTTAAACAAGTGGTAGGTTCACGATAGCATTTTGCTTAAAATTTACCAATTATTATGTTCTCATGTATCTAAGAAAAGAGTATATCATCAATTTCATTAAGTTGCTTGAATAAATGAATGACTTTAAACGGTTAAAATATCCAAGTCGAGTGTCGTGGCTTTCGAAATGTTTGTTCAAAAGTGACGGTATGTTTAGTCGTTCACATCTTGGTAATTTCGTAAACGAGTACCTTTTAATTACTGTATGTGGTAGCTTATAGACTATAAAAGAAATTGAGGGTATTTTTTGGCAATTACTCTGCATTTTTACTCTTGTTATCTCAAATGTTTACCATGTGGTCTATGCTTCTGTAGCCGTTGTCTGGTTGCAGGCACGTCTGATAAAAGGCAAAATTTCTACATATTTCCGTGTAAAACAGAATACTAGCTTTATTCACACTTAAATGAATAGCCATTGTATTTATTTTAATCAATTTTTCTGGAAACCTCACTTTTGTATGTTTTCAAATTCAAACCAAATGTTGCTGACATTTGTTTGCCTTTTCGGTTGACGCCATATTTGTTGCTAGCGTTCAAATACTTTTGGGAGGGTAGTGTATGTCACTAGAAAAGCATTTGGCAAGCACTTGGTGGTTTATCCCCAATACGATGGTTCTTTGAAACCATCCGAGGTTTAAAAGTCCGATGCACACGAGCAAATACGACATAAGAAAGTATCCAGTAGACTACCTCAAGCAATGGGTGGGCGTGCTCATTGAAAGTAACCATGTTTCGAATGTATGTACTAATGCAGACCCATAAACTCAATGAAAGAATCGACAATGAAGAATTAAACTATTTATGGCCAAAAATAAACACTGCCCTTTGTTACAAGCAAATTTTGACATTCTCTTCTTCTCAAGAATAAGGACTTGTTACATTTTTGGGAGTATTTTATATTATTGCACAGCTATGAAAAGAGCATGATCTTTTGATTACCCCAAAGGAAAACGATAGCCATTTAAATGGCACTTCGGCATGCAGACAGATAGCGAAAAGCTGCTCGATGTTTGACTCACTTCTCAAAATACATAAGAATGCTTATGTGTTTATGATTAGAAAATATTGTGGTGCAATAAAAACCGTGTAGTTATTTAACACTGGTGTCTTTTTGGGGGGTCTTCAGTTGTAATCAAAAGCCTAATTAAGGGTGGATACAGAGAGCAGAGGAAGGAACCTTGCTCGACTATCTTGCACCAGTATGTTATTTAAGATTGGAAATGATAGAGTAAATGTATATTTTTGTATTGGAAATGATGGGATGCTATTTCACCAGGTACATACTGCAATGAAGGTTGAGTAAGAGGTCATTAGAGTCATCGTAAATATGTATGAGTGTATTCGTCCTCTGTACTATGGCAGTTTTAAACAGAAGTCTCTTATCGTGGATGAGCATCTGAAACTATTGAAGGCCGTTGTCAAGTCTGGAAAAACAATATTTTTGTTCACTATGGTCATGAAACATTTAACACAGAAAGCAGGTGTATGATTGCATTGTCAGTAACGGTTTTTGCCCTTAGCGTCAGGATAGGAAATTCACCTGTCTTCGGTCGTTTGGATTAGTGTTGGTTCGTGTTTTGTAAAAGGAGAGCAACTGTTGGAGGTGAACGTGTCATAACATGTATTCTTGCATGACTAGATCCTTTTATGACAATGGAGCATCAGCCCTTTTAAGAGTACGGCCCCCGTCTTTCGTTTCTCACCTTTCTTCACCGTAACCTATAGCTGTAGATTTTGTTGTAACATCTCTTTTCAACACATTTGAATTTTGTAGATGTTTTGTTTTTTGCTTACTTTCCCCTTTATTTCTTCTTTGTTTCTCCGTCTTCCATTTCCGCTTCGTTTTTCTCCAGACATCATTTTACACAAAACGTTTCAAATACTTAAGATAAAGAAATACTTTAAAGAAAGTAAAGAAATCAAAAACTTTCTGACCGCGAAGCGACTTTAACCGGACATTCGTAGAGTCGTTGATTGTTGTGTCGATTTCGTCTCACTACCCACTAAATAGATTTTCTACGACAGTTTCAAATGCCAGTTGGGACGACTCATTCAAAACAAAGATGGGGAAGGTAAAGCAGCACGAGGCGTTGTGGTGGGTTCTAGGACAATTGCCTCAGAGCACAACTGCATCCCAGTTTTTCCAGTGGAAAAAAGCCACTGGGGAAACTGCCATCTCAGAAAACATCTTTCTGGAGAAATTGCGAGTTTCTTATGACATGCATACGGTCGTACAGCATTAACGTTCTGTCTGACGTGTCTGATAGTTGCCCCGAGGAAGGGCTTTGTATGAGAAGGGCGACTAAGAAGCTGAGACTTCAGAGTTTTGTAATTATTATGTCATAAGGAAGTGGCACAATAACACAAGCGCACAATGAAACTATGTTACTTACCTATACTGGATGATACTAAAGAAGGCAAGATTTCGTAAGCGGAAGAACTGTCTTCCCGGTGCAATATAGTAGTTTTTTCGACAGTGCTAGTACTTTCGCAAAATTACCTTGTCTCACTTCATCTCGTCACTCTCATCAATGGAAATACCCCAAGAAATAAGCTGCAATACGTAAAAACAATCCTTTTTGATTGCCAAAATCATACGTGAAGACCAACCAGCCAAAGAAAGTGCGGTATGACTGTATTAGGGCGACCGCAAAAGCTTAATTTTATAAAAATGAATCAGCTTTCCTGTATTCAAGCACTCCACAATTGGAGTGATTTCTTCCACGGAGAGTTCGAATGTAGAGAGTCTGATGTAATGTGTTTTCCCCTGTTGCTGTTTCTCAGGTCAATGCCAATCTATTTTGTACCAGAAATCTATTCTTGTCACCGATTGTAGAATAGAGTTTGTGTCACGACACCTTACGAAGTAAAATTCCGCATAATTGCATAACTGAGTTTCATTTGATAGGATAGTATGTAAAACCTTTCGTGTTTATGGTGTGAAACCGACGCACAGGATGCTTAATTAAACTTTCATCTGTTTTGTAGCCATCACATTTAGGAGCATCTCGACTATGGCGACACATGAATTCCAGAGGTGCATCGTCAGTGGCCCATCCATATCTACACTTACCACTTCATTTTCACCCGTACATTTCTCGAGTTCTGCCAATGCCTTTAGGTGGGCGCCCACCCATGACGGCCTTCCAGATACAGTCTTCGGCGTTTGACCCTGAACAAGCGGAATTGGTGGAATGGAATAACCCGGGAACACGACAGCCAGAAACAAGGGGATTAACAAAATCGGAAATTGAGCAATTGCCGGCCTATGTTGTTACAGCAGATTCGAAAGAAGAAACAAACGATAGGTATGAAGATGTTAAACATTCCTTTATGTATATTTGGGACATCGTTGCCCTTGTTGTAGTTCTGTAACATTGAAGAACTCATCGCAATTTTCTCCAATTTGTAGCGGTTTGTCTTTGTTGATTGGTTTATGCACAAGTCGGGTATGCGATCGAAAGTTGCACAGGAGATAGTTAGACATGCTTCCTTCCTTACAGTTTAAAGTGAAAATTATGGGAGCATTTTACGTCAGTATCCAAAAAAGATAGATAAGACTAAGGATTAATCGCTCCTTAACGGAAGCTACTTGTTTTACCGAACTTACGTTGTGTTAGTTTGAAGTATATATTATATATAAAGATATAATTACATGTGTTTGCTTTAATTCCAGTATAGAAGTAATAGATAAAGAAGTTTGGAATACTCGTTGTGTATCGTCGTTATTGTCATTCTTACTAAAAAGTAACATGGACGAAATAATATCTGATGTTAGAAACTTGGTCATTTCGAAAAGGCTATTGACAATCTAAGCGTGTACATTTTCTGATTTCTGTCATAATTCATGACTGGCTTTGATGTAGGAAATTTTGGTACATTTAGATAACTTTTGATATCTGCCTTATCGTGAATGTTCTGTTTAACTGAAGGTGTTTTTTTTTGTTTCGAATTCCATTATCTTGCAGTGTAGTTTAAACTAAACTTTGCCGGAATTGCAGTTACATTCTTACAACTAATATTTAATTATTTCTTTTCCAGGCGATGTGTTATATGTATATCTGACTATGAAGAAAAGGACCATTTGAGGGTTTTATCTTGTACACACGAATTTCACAGCAAATGCGTGGATAGGTGGTTGAAGGTAATTAACATCTATGTTTTAGTTGTATGCAGCTATTTATCGTATTAAGGATGCGTTTACTTGCACGTCTTCCTAAGTTTCCATTTGTATGATTATTTATTGTATATGCAGTCTTGGTTTTAAGTGTATTCATAAGGAAAGTTTTTCACTTGCTTGACAGTGATTATTAAACTTCCGCTAGTGTATAAATGCAGTGTGTCAGTATTCCTCAATTACCTTTCTATTCTATGGTCTTATATTCGCACACCTTCCTCCACCTCCAAAACGTATTCCTGTAGTTTTCTTCTCATGCATTGTAATGTTAATTTAATTATGTTGGATTTTTTTCATGTTTTAGTCAAACCCAACGTGTCCGATATGCCGTGCTGTTATTCAAGTAAATAATTAGAACATCTATGTAGGCCCGGTGGAAGAACTTGATGTGTGATTGCTGTTTTGGGAGCGCATTCTTGCAATAATATGAAAAAGCCAAAGAACTTTTAGGTAAAAGACCTATGTTCCGTTATCAAAGGCTCGTGGCAGCTTATACCAAGATCGCTAGTTTATCATCTCAATAGTGCCGTGGCGGGAAAATCTTTTTACAGAAAGTTACACCTGAAAGCCCGTCGACTACCAAATACTCTACAAGTGTTTGTTGCTGTCTGGTTCCACCGCACTATTACCCATCACATTAAGAACGTGTATTTTGGCGACACTGGGTAACGGAGAAAGACTGATGTTTCTTTTAGCATTTCTTAATGTAAATAGTTTTCTTTGTATTATGTGGTAGTAGCGTTTCTTGATAGAAGGCACGGAATCCACTCGAACTGAAATGGATTCTATTCATTGGCGAAAGTTGTGCAGGTCTTGTCAAGATATACGGTCAGGGCTGCTTTACTTATATCGTCACAGAATTCACATCATCGACTAAATTTTTGGAAACTAGGGCAATTGCAAACAAGACAAAACTAGGCAATGTTTCGTAGACAAGACGTACTTCTCAATTTTTTGTCATTGGATCTATGCTTTGGTAGGATTGAAACGTATAGTTTTGGTCCACTCTTATTTTTGTGTGCCTGCTGCTGTCCGCAAGTGCGAGAATAATGATAGGTAGCAATTACTTTAATCGTAAGGTTTGGGCCTTTATGTTTTGGGGTGTTGGTGAACACAAACTTGTGATTCGGGATTTCGTGCCTTTTTCAGAGTCTCAGTTAGACGTAGATGTCTTACAAGTGAGAGGAAGTGGTTAATAGGCCGCTCCTAACTTTTTGTCATTTTCGTCAAGGACCTCACTGACCTTCTGTGTGTCCTCGGTGTCAGTTTACATATTGTATCGTTCATCATTTTTTGAATGTGAGCCTTCGAGTTCTCTGTTTGGATTTTACACGTGTAAAGTTAGGGTGTGTGTGAGTTTTATTCCCGATGGACTCGTCAAAACGGGCAACGGAATTGCTTCGTTCACAATTCTTGGCTTTGAAATAGGCTTGTATAGTTTTATTTTCCAAGGGGAAATTTGATGTGAATTCGGCAAGTCGGTAAATTTGTTTTGAGGGAATTCTGGAAAACCAAGGGGTTACTTATTTCCCTTTGATGCTTGGAACATACCTATTTTCGTAGCGAAACAGTATAAGTAAATAAAAGAAAGCTGGTAACGAACGACGGCGATATTGCTAGATATGCCTATTTTATCGTGAATAAGGTGCCAAAAGGGACGTTCTTAAATAAGGTTGCCAAAACGTGTGAACAATGTCATATCTATAATACCGATAGCCCATATCGTCTTCGCTGTCAAGAGGGGTTTATTTAACTTCTCTTGATTTTATGGTGCGACACATGCTAGGTCAGTGGAGATCTTCATAAACGTACTTTGTGTATTGTATCGTTTTACGTGTTTAGATTTGTATTTTGTGTTATTTGGGGAGTTTGCGTGTAGGTTGGGCGTCAGAGTGCGGCGCTATTTCCACCGAGGAGCGGAGTGAAACAGTCAAATTTTATATTGTTGTAATGAGATGTAGGGTATACAGTGTTTTTATCGTATGCTAATGTGCGTTGAGTGCATGAGGACCTTCTTTCGGTACTCGGTACTCAAGTTTCTCTGTTTAGCGCAGGGTTTGGGTGGCTTCGTATGCAATTGCTTACTTCGCTTTGTTGCTTTATTCGAAGCCAGACAATTATATGGACCGTAAATTGCCAAATAAGCGCCCCGCTAGGTAGCCAACTGGGTGTAAAGGTTGAAATTTAAGCTTCCTCGTAACAAGAACCCGACGTTCTTATGAATAATCTTTTCCCGTGTTTGGTCAATATTTCAAGCGAACATGAAACACAAAATTGTTATCCTATTTTTTTGACATATGCAGTATGCTGTTGCATAGCCTATAATTGTACTATTATAATCTTAACCCACTAACAAGTGCTGTTTAGATTTACAAAATTTTGTTAAACCTACTGATTTATCGCCCTAGCCGAACATGGATGGAGGTGTAAGGGCTAATATTTTGATAAATGCCCGGGGTGCTTATCTAGTCATTTACGGCAATGGCAATTTACTTTTTAACTGGAAGCAAAGACAATGCTTTCCAAATATTATTGTCGAAATGGTTAAAAAGTCGTTATCTCGTTAGGTTCATTATCAGCTGTTCGTATGTTTATTTTTGTGTAAAGGATAGTGTCATTTATTTTGCCATGAAACCTTCGTGAAAGAGGAGTAGTCCACATCTATATGGCAAATGCAGTTTAATTTGTGCTATTGCGGACAACCAATACTAAAAGCGAAGTATCTTTTGTGATTATTGTACATGGCTGAGATTTTGAAACACTTCATGGATGACGTGGATTTACTTAAGGGTTGGCATTACCATCGAGTGGACTATTCCTTGTGTTGTTAAAAAATTTACAGTTATTGTTTATGTTACTTTCGTTACTTATTTATTGCTTAATGGTAGAACCAAGTTTATGTTAGTGTTACAGTTTGCCCCCAGTCAAGATCCTGTAGGTAAATTTTAGCACTTGACGTATTCAAGAAAGTAATTTCCTACAGCTCTAAAGGCATCTCGCCAGTTTTGGGATGCTGCTGCTCAATTAAATTTATATCTTGATATGAAAATTCCGACATATAGTGTTGGACAAAAGCGTATACAGCCTTCACGCTTATACTACCTTAAGGGTTATCTTTGTTTGGAAGACTAACGAAATTGGAGTATTGGTCGTAGTTGTAGAGGGACCTCAGGATATCTATAATAGAACTTGTACTGTATGCCCTGTAAAACCGTAAGTTAGTCTGCTAGCGTTGAAATGAGAGATAGGTAGACAACTCAGCTTAGTGCTTGCAAAAGTACTAGTACAGTTCAAAAGAACATCGTAGTAAAGATCGGTGCATCAGATCCGTTATCTAATCGTAAGCTGAAGCCCATGGCAAGTTTGCCCACTACAAATCGATGGACATTGAGTTGGTTCGTGGTCGC
Source organism: Alatinidae sp. Z8VKAUB7J3 (assembly GCA_010016025.2). Taxonomy (NCBI): domain Eukaryota; kingdom Metazoa; phylum Cnidaria; class Cubozoa; order Carybdeida; family Alatinidae; species Alatinidae sp. Z8VKAUB7J3. The sequence goes on along the minus strand of JAAAKM020000257.1, from coordinate 13,438 downwards.
GTTTTACTATTTTGGATTCGAAGATGTAAGTGAGTCTTTAGTGGAACACATCACGTTTCTTAATGTCTTTTGCTTTGTTGTGGCCTTAGATGCACTTGACGTTAAAAGATTTCAAGTATTCATAAGACGCAAGAGATGCTCTTCAGCATCAACACTGCAAACGAGTCCTGCATGGAAAAATTTTGAGGTTAAAGCTGCGCCATGACGTACCAATCTCTCATTCTAGGATCCCTTACTTACGAGGCCTCTATTCAAACCCCAGAAGAAGCTTAATATTACTGACTTGATTCATTAGAATATTCATGCCATCCATCAAACATACCACTCTTGTCACTGTCGCAATATTGGGAGACCTATTTTTCTAAGTAAAGTTTGCAGACATAAATAAAATGTCTACGCTATTATTGTAAAATTCATTGGTAAAAGAGATACGGTTATTGGCTGTATGGTGGAGTATCTTGTTAAATGTCTAGAAAATTACACATACATACTGCGGGAAGGAAGCATAGCAGAGCTGTTTACCCAGAATGCATAGTAGACGTAAGTTAAACCTACCCTAGGGGGGGTGACAGATTATTTAGACTACTGGGAGCTGTGGAACCATTTATGAAAGACTGTAGAGATAATAACGGGGAAGGAGAAACTTGATTTTAGTTTTCTAGAAATCCTTTAATTTCAGCTTTGTTTTCGCCAGACGTCTATCATTACTCCTGTTGTGTAAAGAAATACTTATTTGTGCTTCTCAGGGATCCTTGGAACGATAGATCAAGGCTGTTTGCGTTTGTACAGTCCAAGAGACATGGTATCTACACGAGAAACACGATGAATAGGTTCACTGCGGGGTCTTGTAGTGCAGTAGCATTAGAAGTGCCAGTGAGAAATGTTTGCCTTTGTTAAATGACTTGCATCTCTCTGTGCATTCCATTTGCAGGCAACCCAATTTTCGTTCCTCGTTGACAGTAATGACGGCAGGTGCTCTAAATATATCTATTTGCAACTACGTTGACAAATGGGAGTTAGCTATTACTTTTGTGTGGATCGTGGACGCTTTAATCATGGAATTTGACTTTTGGGCGGAATACGAGAAACGACTAGCTAGGTACCAGTTGGCACACCTCCCTTCCCATATACTTTAAATGTCGACAGTAAGCTTGGGCTATGTCTTTCACTTTCTGTTAACATATCAATGGGGTTGATGGGCATTCTGCTTGCATTCTCGCTGATGGTCTTCTTGCCCGCCTCCAACATTTGTTTATTTGATTGTGATGGCTTCCAACTAGATATGCTGGTTTCCACTTAACGCCAATGGTCATGTACTGATTTGAACTATAGTAATGTACGACATATCATTTCATATACATTCAATCTGTAAACGGGGAGTTAAAGAGAAAAATTTGTAAGAATAGCTGTCGTTGATAATTTCTGACTCGTAATATCTCTAAATGATTAGTTGCGCATCGTGTCAGTTGTGTTACGTGTGTAACACGCTTGCATTAACCATTTCGGACATTTCAGTTGGCCCATGGTTGTCTTTATGGCCACATTCTCGAACAAATTTGGTAATCATTAACGATTGCAACCAAAGAAAGCACAACGGACTAGGCGCGCGAGGATGTTCTAGATTACAATAATGGGAAGATAAACCAATGAGTTGACGTAGCGCAGTCGGCGCAAGGAAGAATCAGATCGATGGCATTAAGGTCATTGTGTTGTGTTTTGTACGTTTTCTCTCGAGCAATCGAATAGTTATTTTAATCTTCGCCGTACGCACACCTGAAAGTCAACATACGTGATTCTTTAACGGAGTTCTCCCAGAACGAGGCAATTTTTGACGTCGTAAGATACAAAAGCTAGGGAGGAGGAAGTGCAGTATGTTGTTGCTGTTGTCCACAATATTCGCGCAAGAGCAGTGTGATTGCACGTGGCCGAGAAAATAAAATGTCAGACGAATCATAGTAACTAGAAGGGAACTCGAGTTACTATGGACGAATCAACCACCGGCTGTGTCCGCAAAGTGGGATAGAAGGTTTGAAGGGCTGTTCTTGACATTTGGGGTGTCTGATATTAAATTTTCCTATGAATTTGCCAATGAACCTATGAATTTTCTTATTCCGGTACTTACAAGTTTATTCTAACCATTGTCTAACGTCGTATTCCACAGGTAGCTGCCTTCCTGTCGATAGATCAAGGTTATAGTGAATTTGTGTCACGAAAAAAGTTCCTGTTATTGCTCAGCAGTCATCTTGAAAATTTTGTTTGTCTAGAGTTTCCAATAACGACCTTAAATCATGTTGACAATTAGTTTCTTAGGAGTTTGATACTTCAGTTATAAGAATGATACTAGAGAAATAGAAAATATGTCACTACCGGGGATCGACCCCGTGACTTACGCAGCGTGCGCTCTACAAACTGAGCTAGGTGACATCCAATGTTAACAAGCTCTATTTCTCTAGTCACCACATCAGCTCCAAATAATTTACCGGTGGACGGCGAGTTTGATATTGTTGGCTCTGAGTCGACATTGATCACCGCAGAAAGTCCTGGGATTCGCTGATTTTTCTCTGATATATGGAATAGCCTCGGTGTTATTGTGGCAAATATCCTGGAAAACTGTCCTCTTTCTCCGATAAAAGTTTCTGTGGCAAGACTGGAGTTGCTTAGGATTGCCATTATTTTGGAGACTCAAAACTGCTTACAAATTGCTAGTGTTTAAACAATGTCACCCCATGCCCGTCGCCAGCGCCTTCAGTTTGGTGGGGGCATCACGTCTTTTTTAGGGGGGGAGGAGGGGCAAAACATGTTTTGATTCGTTGTGCGGTACTGCCTAAGCAAGCTTTAAAATTGGGGAGTCACTACCTCACTTAGTTGGAATCAACCTGTGTTAAAGTTCTTACATTTATGAAGATGCCTAAAGTTTACCAAATATTATTCAAATCAGCTGGCTGGATCCAAGAAGGACCTAAACATGTGGACAGGCTGGAAAATTACGGAAACGTAGAAGTAGACCCGGGTTGGGCGTTTGGAACTTATGGTTTTTATTTAAAGAAGTGGATATCAAAGGAATACACAAGTATAAACGATTGAATGCTAAAACACAATCTGCGTTATATGATTATCTCTTTTGTAACTTATATACCAGAGTATTATAAAACAGAATACATAAAGTGACGCTTTTAGTGCCATAAAGTACTTCAATTGATATGTAACTCATACACCAAAGAGCGACGAAATCCGGAGGAAAACGTTCACCAATCAACTTACTTATAAGCAGTCCCACTTTGACTTTCTGCCTGTAAGCTCTTCGTTAGTATTTATTATTTTTAAGCCCAAGATTCTTTTCATTTCATTCTAATTGCATCCAGAATTGGTTACCTAACAAGTCAAAAACTATTTACACTACGTGTTTGTAAGTATTGCTATTCTCAAAGGCTCCCCTCTCACATCCGTGTGGTTTCAGATATATACGGTTCAGATAAATCTTGCAATTGTTTGGGTCTGCACTCTCGTACATATTCTAAGGATATTTAAAAATTGTTTTTGGAATGTATTTAGAAAATGTCTTCGTTTTCGTAACCACAGCATGTAGGTTGTATGGATTTTTGTCTGGAAAGACGATGGACATTTTTGACCAAAATTTCAACCGTGTACACATTTACAAGTTCCAAATAGAAAACTACATATTCCAAGAAAAAGCTGAAAACAATAGCTTTTCTGAACATCTTCTCGTAAAACCCCGTTGATAGCCATGGTTTAAGTGTATACGTTCACACGTTCAAAAGAACCAGGCTCGCCTTTTTATTGGTATGTTATTACTATTCTAAGAGAATCCAATGAGCTACTTAATGAGAATTGCACCTCACGCGTTCACTTTCACTTTCGCTAAATGATGATGCAAATAACGGACCTCTTTCAAATTCCTTCGATAAAAATGGCAGCCACCAACCATGCATTTTGTGATCGCTTCACATGATTCTAGGGTCACGCTGCATACGGTTGAATAACGGCATATTGCTCTCGATGTCTGGAAAATGTTTGCCAAGTAGCCTTGCAACAAATCGCATCTTCAGTTCTCACCATCTCCCGCAATCGCTGTAACAGATCTGTAATTCCAGTTTCGTTACACGTTTCCTTAACCAATGATTGAATTTCAGATCAGAACAGTCATATAGCCCCCAAATAATGAAAAGCATTCTCTTTTTAGTTGATCATTAATTTCATGAGTAGAGGATCGACAATTATTTATCTCACTTTTCTTATTGGCGTTTCTATTCAACCATACTATTTCGAAAAAGGAAAGTTTTTAAATTCATTTGGGGGGCAATACAAAACTGGAGGTGCATTGACCCTCATGGCGATGGGTCTATGTCGCCCGAAGATTGCTACGTTGTTGCCTAGTAAATACCCTTTATGGAAAACAACTTTGTTTAACGAAGAAATAGTTGTTCACAACAGCACTTCCCAATCCACAAAGTACCGCCATAACTCCAGATGCAGTGATGGTGTTACAAGGTGCGTATAAATTGAGTACCCGAAATTTAATCGCATGAATCAGCTAAAAATTGTACTGTTCCAATTTAGGGAAAATACTGGTATCAGGTTGGTTGTATTTGTACCACTGCCCTGTGTATTAGACGCATTTCAGTAAAATAGGCAGTGATAGCTGGCAGACCGAAATAGAGCAATTGAGAATCCCTTTAATAGCATCAATTCGAGCTCCCTATTGACAAGTTCTAGCAACCAGGTGAATTAGTATTTCAAAATGAGGGTCATTGCAATCAAAAGGTCTTTTATGCATTGAGGAGTGAAGTGAAAAGGAGATATGATCGGAGGAACGTTATTTTGAAACACTAACGTCAATACTTCCTGTAGAAAGTTGAGCTACCGAAACATGAACTACCGAAAATGCCCAAAACTAAATATAGATGAGGTAGCAAAATTTTAACTTCGAACCTAAAAGGGGTCTGTGGCGATGGCATTACGGCATTATTTGTTACCTTGTGCCAATTTACAGGCTTTGTCGGCTAGCAGCGAATCAATGGTCAAAAACTGAAAGCATTCAACTCTCCATTTTTCGATAAGTAGAAATTGTAAAAAGCATCATTATGAATTATTTCACGGAATGGACAGCATAGCACTTTCTGGAAAACGCGCGTCATTTTTTCGAAGTAAGAAGAACATCGTGTGACTGCCAAATGAGGCATTAATGACAAAAAAGTAACCAACATATAATAGACGCCGCGGGACATTTAATTTTGTGATTTTCCGCGTTTCTAGCCACACATACTTGAAAGTCTCTCATACCGTTAGTAACCGGTAAGTCAGCTCTTTTCTTTTGTCACTGCGAAAGTGTGGGTAAAAACTGACATTACAACCGAGTTTGTACTACACTCTGGAACATGCCAGGCATATCGGCTATTGCTCACCTTATACTATTTCAGTTTTATAACTCAAGGTAACCAAAACGATATTGTACGGTAGATAATAGGTATCTTTGGCAACGGTCTCAT
>JAAAKM020000256.1:0-28138 GCA_010016025.2 Alatinidae sp. Z8VKAUB7J3 | reverse complement strand
GGGGGTAACCATTGTTTGCTAGCAGCTCTCGAATGTTGGCTAGTTCACCATCCAGCTCAGTCCTGCTGCAAATCCTCAGTGCCCTGTGAGTAAGTGAGCTGATAAGGTTCACCTTCTGTCTGCGTGGGCTTTTTTGCTTTTGGAAGACAGAATTAAAGCAAATGTGATTAATCGAGGCATATAAACATCTTATTCTGTTGACGACGGTTTAGCTAGAGATCTTACTTTCAGGTTTCTTGCTTTCATTGAGAGGAGGGGCAGAGTAACTAGGAACGAAACTGAACCTTTCAGCTTGGTGTCATTCAGCGTCTGATCGTTTTTCCTTTGTCCGTCTTGTGTGCCCTTTACCTTTTAATTGTCAACATTTTTAGAGTTCTACTCTTAAGTTTTAAATGTTGTCAATTTGCAGGGGTTGGGGGGGGGGGGCTCAGAGGCGCCCTCACGCTTACTAGTAAAAGGCCGAATAGGAGTGGTATGGGGCCTTATAGATATAAAAACGCTGTTTCAATAAAGGTCTATAAAACACGGTCTAGTAGTGTTTTTATAGACACTCTAGTGTTTTTTAGTCTATTAGACGGTCTATTAGTGTTTTTATAGACAATCAAGGTCTATAAAACAAGGTCTATTAGTGTTTTCATAGACCTTGGTTTCAATATGCTCCAAGAAGACAACAGCGAAGAGGACCGGCCTCTTTCTTCAGGCGAGGCCAAGTCCGTGAGGAAGTGAATATAAATGTTGTCAACACTTGAGTGAGGAGTCAGCGATCCAAGTAAGAGTGATCAATCGTGTTTTGCATCATGACTAGCCCATTCGGTTGATCACTTCACACTAGTCAAAGACAAAATGACTGGCAGGTAAGTTTAACCTGTTGTGGAATGTGCCTGAATAGCTCAATCTAACTGAATAACTCATGCTGCGCATATTGGTACCGGCATCTTTAATTATTCCTCTCGTTTCTCCACTGCACACAAGGCACCGACGAGAAATCTCCTTTGCGTTGTTTGCCTTTATGAATGTGTGACACAGTGAAAGTTTACGTTCTCACTCAATGTCTGTTCACAGCACTGTTCTTTACAAAGGTAATATAACATAACATAGATAGTAGACACATCTAAAAAGTTAAGTTAGTATATTCTCTCCGTTCGTTATTCATGCCTTGCAAACCGAGATCGTGACTTGATAGTGCAGTAGTATTCGATGCAAAGTTATTGTCAGTTCGTCGCACTGTTGCGGCTCCGATGTCGCTCGGATGATTCTTTACCGTCATCGTCTAACCTAGTTAAGTTGGTAAATCGTATAGGCCATACCACCTCCAATGTGAGAAAACCAAATTTTCTATCGGGAAGATGTTGTAATACCTTTCATGTTCTTCACAGCCACGTATGATTATGTATATATTGTGTACACAGACCTCCTATGGATGATAAATCACAACTTTAACACGTCATAATAAAATTGCTGTAAAGGGTACTTGTGACGTATCTAATGCATGGTGTTACCAGATTTTTATCGTTATGTATGGAGTTGAATATATAAAGGTATCACCCCATGGGCCCAAATACAATCAATTGTCATGTAATCCACGAATGGAACTAAGGATGATACATCTGTGAAGACGTCGATAGTACTGTGTTATCCGACAATGAAATACGACAGACGGGGCATGAATAATTGTGTTACAAAGTAATAACCTTTAGACATTATTGATGGGCAAATGGAAGCTCTTCTAACTCCAAATAGGTGTATCCGAGGGCTGTGGTTAGGCTTGTCAACTAGCTGTCAAGAAGAGGGGTTATAGCCCCCTCCATTATTTTTATGCACCTCCTAGATTTATTAGGAGTAGAGCTGGACAGTTTCTTTTGTAAAGCAAATTTGTTTATTTAAATATATATATATATATATATATATATATATATATATAGGTATGATGCACATATAAAGTATATCCAGTTTGCCATCCTAACTGTTACAAGGAATTTATCATCGCAGATCATCACACTGAATCTTTTGAAATATCATAAACTGTTTCCTTATCTTTTTCCAATGTGAAGATTGGCTACAATAAACAGTCACAAACCTATCGTAAGACATTTACAAAGTAAATGAGGGAATACAAATACCACAAAATATGATTACTACCTGACAAGCTGACAGAACTAATTATATATATATGTTATGAATCTAAAACGTAAGATATCGGTCAGATATGAATCTGAAATCGTGAGTGAATGTCCCTAACATAGCAGCCAAAGAATGTTATGATAGTGTACATGAGATATTCTTGATACTGCGTCAAAAGGCATTAACATACAAACATGTATAAAACAGAAATTACAGCAAAACTAACCAGATTTAATTTGCAGCACATGATATTTAATTGATAACTAGAATTTTCCTGATCAATATGTAGAGAATCTTATGAGAACAACTATGATCTGATAACAATACCTAAAGACACAATGACAGTGATAAAACCAAAAAGGGAATCTGACAGGACATACACTTGAATCAGTAAAATATAGCTGGAGCACAACAGAAAGTCTCAATACCTCCAGACAGCTAAAAGAATGACATAGAAGTAGTCATGGGAACACTACATCCAGTGAATTGAAACCAGCTAAGTCTTTGAATTTGACTTTACTTTTTGAATGTATGGATATTAAAATATGACCAAAGAGATTGAAATAGTCTTGCCCTCTGTGTACAAGTTTGGAATGAGAATAATTGATTCTAAGCCTTACATTGTTGGTAAGTTAGAATTAATAATCAACAATCATAGCTATACACTGAGCATCCTTGAAGATGCAAGAAGCAGCACAGAATTCATCAATTTAGTACGTGTCAGGTGATGGGTGGATAGTGCCTGCTTCTCTTCATTGAGTTGACAAGGCCATGTTGTTTGTTGTTTGTGATGGCTATTCCTATAACTTATTCCATTGCTACTATAACTTACTCCAAGTGTGTTGCCTTGTAAGAGACTGGAGTGCAGTTCAAAGAAGTCTGTGCCACTTTTCTCTTTGTAACTAGTTTGTACCTAGTGAATCAAAATGGTCAAAACATATAAATAGGGCTAAATGGCATTCAAAGTAGGTATAACCATATGTTATTTACAAAAAAATGATTGTTTTGTCATACATAATAAACCTAAATATTATTTTTATAGTTGTGTTGTTGCGATTGTTGAGGTTTCTCATATTTACTATTGGTGGCGAGATTCGTTGTGTGTCTCATGTTCTTGGAATCTATTCTGATCAGACTTACATCCAGCAAACATTTTTTAACTTGACTACCTTTCCTTATGATACTAATAAAAACACATACTACACATATCACAATTTTAAGGCCAAAAGTGTCAAAGTATTTAAAACCTTGATATCAAAGCACATAATCTTATTTTCTTGACAGTTATATATGTTAATAGCCATGGGCCTACTAACTCTGATTGTTTCATTAATGGAGGATCACACACAATGAAAAATGAACAATAAACAATAGGTCATAAGGCACTTTTAAGATGCAAAAATGCATTTATAATTAGCACTCTCACTACAAGGACTCTTTCATCACAGAAAGTAAGAAAAGAACTCAAACTCCTCCACAACACATAACACCAACAACATAAGCATTCAGGAACACCATATATGCCATGATACTACTATTATCTAATACACTGATCTTGGTGGGTATCAACTTAATACATCATAAGCTTGGAAGGACTAACAAAACTCCACTTTCGGCATCGTAGGTCTTTTGCTACCATAAAAATCCATGGACAATCTTATTCATCTTGAGAACATCAGTGATCATATCATTGTGGCAGAATTCAATAGCAACCCAGCAACAACTTGTGTTTGTAGGGCTTTTTATAGCCCTACAAACACAAGTTCCCTAGAGTCGATCAACACATTCTACTCTGAACTTCAAACTGTCTCTGAAAATGCTCCAGCCCACGATTTCTTGACTCTTGCTGATGGTTTTAATGCTCAACTAGGGCCAGAAGATACAAAATTAACTTGTCATTTAAAGGCCAATAGAAATTCTTGCTAGCTTCTGAAATATATTGACTATTGTCAACTTGTTGTATCAAACATAATGTTCATGGCTTCATGGCAGATTCAAACCCACAACCTCATTGTTGCCAAACTAACACCTCAGCCATTGAACCATCAGGCCCAAAAGCTAAGGTGGAGATTTTTAGTGTCAATCTTTCATGAATACCCCTTCAATCAGTGGGTAGGGGGAGATTAATTTATTAATATTTACTTTGTTTTAGCTTTTAGCTTTCATTAGTGCCAGATATATATATACATATTCTCAGCAGACACATTGCAATTAAATATAATTCTCAAAGAGTTGAGCATTATCACAATAGATTACCATTGAAGGGCGCTGACCAGATTTGAACTTACAATCTCATGATCACTAAACTAGTGTCTAAACCAATGCCGCAATTTTTGGACCATCAGACCCAATAAGCTAAGGCAGAGATTTTTTGATATATATATAGGCCTATATATGTTAGGCTAGCACTTATCCCCAAAACAATGTTTGAAGTATCCTCCAAAGTCCTTTCAAAACAAAAAATAAGAATGCGAGGCTTCCCAGAATTTCATTACCATAAAGAACTCGATTTAAAGTTTCTATGCCATAAATTTCATGGTAAAAATGTATGTAAAGTAAAAATGTTCTGTAAGTTGGATTAGTGCAGCAATCTTGGTTATGTTAGATGTACTGATGTATTGTACATTCTGCTGGGGAAATGTTGTCATACTCATTACTATTCTATATGTTAAAAATACAATTACCTGGATTTCAGATGACTTTATTCATATTTCTTTTGTAATATATACATAGAAGTTAAGCTAAACATCAGTGATATGAACTCCTGCACGTTTTTCAGTTGTGTACTTGTCATTTCAGAGGCTTGAAACTGGCTGTCTCTAAGCCAGTTTAAAGTTGTAAACCATCTTTTTCGAAGAAAAAAATTATAGATTCCAAGAATGATTATCAATGGTATATGGAATTAGGCCACTATGTTGTTAAAAAAGAGATGTTTCTCTTGAAATTGCCTCTTGAAAAGAAAGCTGAACCATCATTCACTAGTTTTGCTGTCAAGCTATAATTTTGCCAGTACAGGTAACATTTGCTGTCCTTATTAATTTACACACTTTATTCTTTTATATAGATGGTTCCATGGTAACCTGACTGGAGATCTTGCTGAGCATATCCTAAAAGAAAAAGGGGTTGAAGGCACATTTTTGGTTCGCCCGAGTGAGAATACACCAGGACACTTTACTATATCAGTATTGTAAGTAATTCTTCTTCCCTTATACATCCATGTCAATATATATATATAACCCACCACACCATCGAGACATTCATATCAGCAGTCCAAAAAGACCTAGCCAATACAAAATCAGTGCAATAACTTATCCAAGGGAGAACAAATGGTGTTTAAAAATTTTAGATGAAGGCACAACATAATCATAACTAAGGCTGACAAAGGTGGTGCAGTTGTAATAATGGCCCCCTAACAATATATCAATGAGGCTACTAAACAATTATCCAACACTGAATTCTACAAGGCAGTCATGGAAAATCTTAGTGTTAAACACATAGAAATCATTAACAATAAGATTGATACTTTTGTCAATGGTAATTTTATAACTGCAAGTGTTGGCAAAGAACTCAAAGTAACTAAGCCCCTGAAATCCCTGTTCTATAGTTTGCCAAAGATTCATAAACAAGGTAATCTAGGGAGACCAGTTACTAACTCTATTAATTGCTTTTCTATTCCAATATCATAATATATAGAGTATTATATCAACCCTATCAAAAAGCAACTACCGTAATCTCTTCAAGACATGACTTCATTCTTAAATTACATGAAATTCAAGCTGTTCATGAGAACATATTACTTATATCTACGGATATCCAATCCTTACACAAAAACATCCCATTTGAGGAAGGCATAGAAGCAATTAGACAAATATATTGGGAGCATTACAGCAGATGTAACTGTCGTTCTTTCATTTCTTCATCTTATTTTAACATATAACTACTTCAAATTAAATGAGAAGAACTACTTACAAGTAAAGGGTTGTGCTATGGGAACAATTTGCACACCATCATATGCTAACATCTTTATGGGAAATTTGAGGAGAATTACATTTATCCTAACATTGAAGAACTAATCAAATTGTACTGTAGATATATTGATCACATATTTATGATCTGGACCAGCTCCAAGAAAGAATTCACAAACTTCATTGTAACCCTCGACAACAAAAACAACTCCTCTTCTTGCAACACTTGAGCACTCAGCATCCATCAAATTTACAGTGGAAACCGAAATTCAGAACATCACTGCCCTTTGCACAACTACCTTATGGGTCATTCCATATGAAAGTATACCAACCTTGTGTAACCCTGGTACATTTCCCTTTGTCATGTACCTACCCCACCTTACTTGGGTATCCCTTTAGCCCTATGATAATTCATCTTGTGTCTCATACACAATAGGATTTCACACCTTTCTGTTAAGCCCTTGTGTACGTCACTAAACTTGTTTTGCTTAGGTTTAGCTACCTTTGTTCCCAGCTAGAATCCTGTTTTTCCATTGGACACTAGTTTCGCACATACAACCTATACCTTTGTGCACAGTTAGCTACAGGCTATTCATATTATTTTCCCCCTTATTTGGTATGGCATACCTAGCATTCAGCTCAGCCCACTAAGAATATTTGCTGCTATTTTCATACACACTGGTACAATCGTATATCACTTACCCTGTTTGGCATTCCCTTATTGTCCTCCATTTTCGCATATATACGCTTTTACCACACCTTAGTTCTTTAGTATTCGATAACCTTCCAGTTAGTCAAGAGTTTATAATCAAGTTTCTCTCATCTTCCATTTGGTATCGTTAGTGATACAAGTACCAATTCGTCCATCGCTGCTGCAACGTATTTTCTGCTCAAATTGCGAGGATCTGAATAATTTCTTCAAATAATCAAGTGACAGTCTCATGACTAGAATAGAAGAATTCGCCTTCTCTTTTCAACAAGCCTGTGAATCAACAAAATTTGTTCACGCGATCGTGCCCGCTGATCAAGCCTACTGCCACTATCGCCGTCCCTGTTACACTTGTAACATATGTCTTTGAAACCCTTTGATATTTGAGCAAGATATGGGTATACCTGTCATACTGAGTTTCCCAAAATCTTTATGTGAACAGTTTAGGATAAGTGTAACCCTAAAATTTAGACCGCAGTCACCATTTTTGGATCCAAATCCACCATTTTGAATTGATTAATTAATTGATCTTCGTTATATCTCCACCCCTGATCAACCATTCATCAAGTAAAATTAAAATCCTACCTAATTTTAGGATGGACTTGTTCATCTCGAATTCCCAGATTTGGTTATTTGCCTAAATTACATTTTCTCAAAATGCCCAACTTCTGCTTTTTTTCTATTAGGCACAACAGGGCAGTAACACATATTAAAATACAAAATGACGGAGACTGCTACTTCTTAGCTGGTGGCCCTGATCCATTTGCAACTCTCAGTGGCCTTGTAAACTATTATGTTGAGAACCCAGGGACAATCAGACTGAGACAGGGAGAGGTTGTCACCCTCAGGCAGCCTCTTATTTCAGAGGACCCAACTACAGAGAGGTATGTACTCAGATACTTAAATTTAACTGATGATTTTGTGATTCTGTTATCCTAAACTAGTGAAGAAGAATGACACATGGAGAGGGTATTACGCCATTGACCCTCCAAATGCACGTGATGACTCATTATAGTTTGGTGAGTTGTGCGTTAACTATGTGCTCTCATAAAATACACCTTTAAGGGTTTTCTTCCTTAAGTCTGTACAACTATGCCAAGGAGAATTATTCATTAATATATCCATCAGCCATATAATGCTAGTGAGTTAATTGTCGCAGTAACCACAAAAAGGCAGATGTAGTGGTGAAGAAATGCACTGGTAAGAGCGTTAATAGCATACTTGTAAGTAGCAAACTCCTCTTGACGACTACCCCTTTCAGACCTCACAGAATTGCACTTCAATACAGAAATGTTAGATGTACTCTATGAACAAGTAACTAGATGATGCATCACTACGGGCAAAGTTTGGGAGTGATAGGCCCAATGGCGTGGCTATGTATAAACAGCAATTAGATGAACAGATTTCTTTACATTTCCTTTGCATCTTTCTTTATAGCCAAGTCTTCTCATCATCCTGATCCATCTTTTCTCTCCAGTTCATTGATGGTTTGCCTCTTCCTCCTTGCTCTTTAACTTGAAACCTCATGGCCCTTTTTACTTCTTTATCATTTTCAACTCGGGTCATTACTGCAAACCTTTAAGTTTTCTCCTAGTTAACAGAAAGAATCCACCTTTTCCAAGCCAAGAAATACAAACACGAGAAAGACCAATAGATGTACTGGTACATTTTATTCGGTAGTAAGCAAAAGTACACTCTTAGAACATAAAACAAATTCAGTTCGACGTGTAATCCAAAAATAGATTGATAAATGGAGCAATTTTGGGCCTTTTTAGCTCTGACTGCCTCTTTCTAAGGAGCTCTGATTCCATACGATTCCAATATTAAGAAAGATTTCAGCGTTGTTGTGAGTATTGCATAAAGGGATGTTGTATACTGAAAAGGTAAATCGCTGGTCAAGTAGTATACACGTAGAACCTCGAGGACTTCCGTATTGCTGTTAATACGCTGACATATCTGAAAAATGACAAACACATAAAGAATGCAGAAGTCAGGTATTTCATCATGTCCACTCTTTTAAATCTGCTAAACTATGATTAGCTCTGGATAACATTCAAATTTGGGTAAAGCTGGATGTCAATTTCCACTTACGGAGGATTCGTATCAGGTGTTCCAACTTAAAAAAGAATGGTTTTTATCGGTTGTTCTGTAAAGGAAAATAATAGAAATAGCGTAATAGACTACTTCTTTCCTTAACCATAACCGTATCACATTGGTCAAGAGCCTATTTGCTGCACTCCAGTATACCAGTCTTCAACAGATTCATCGCCTTTATTTTTTGTTATCTACTTCATGCCTTTAGTAGTTAATTTTAGTGTTTGAAGTTTCTATAGTCTATTTATAACCATTTATTTCCCTTCTTTTTTTTACTGAAAATGGAATAAACGCTCCGGGCGTTGATTCGAAGCATTACGGTACTATGAAATCATACAGCACTTGTACGTAATTTGTTATTATGATGAATGATGCAAACACTGTGATTGAAGTGGTAACATCACTTTGAACTCAGGTGCCTAAAGTTAGGAAGATGCATCATCTGTTTGTTTCCACCTTTGGTTACTAGTTTAGTAACAGTAGATATGTAAGATATGTAGATATGTCTTACGATGAACAAGCCTTTGATTTCATTTTGTTTCCAGATGGTTTCACGGTCCTTTGAAAAGTAAGGATGCTGAAGCACTGTTACTCAGCAGAGGAAAGATAGGGAATTTTTTAGTGCGTGAAAGTCAAAGCCAGCCTGGTCAGTATGTCTTGAGTGTGAGGTAAGAATTGAAATGTTAAACCGTACATATACTATGGTGATGAGACTAACAGTTGTGAGGATACCCCGCTGCGTAGCCGTTGTTCAATGGTTTTTATGTACTTTGGAGTTGCAGTAGGATCTACCAGGTAGTGCCATCGACAAACCAGTAGCGAGAGTGAAAGGTGGTCGTTTTGAAGCTGAATTTTTAATTATGGACATATGAGGGGGGCGTTGTTTACTCTTCCAGCCTAACTGTGAGGGGTGTGGTAGATGTAGCGACGAGGTTTCGTAGGCTGGGGATACCTTTAAGCTGGGGGAGAGGGGGATAGAAGCTTAAGAAGAACTGCGAATAAACGTCTGAATCAAGGAAATAATACTGCAAGAGGAATTAAATAATAGCGATGGAAGCATATTTGAACTGTTTGAAAAGATTTGATGTAGGTTGTTAGAACTTTCCATTGTTGAAGAAGAGTGATTTAAGTATTCTGGTGCTAAATTGTTGGACTCTCAGATTGATATTTTATATATAGGGATACAGTGTGTGTATGTGTGTGTGTATGTGTGTGTGTGTGTGTGTGTGTGTGTGAGGAGCAGAAATGTTTGGGGGAAATATCGTTCTTTGGAAGAGGTCGTTAGTACTTAATCGAAATTGAGGAGTAACTCAGAGATTCGCGTTTCCTTATAATGAAGTGGCGGAAAGTACCAAACTAGGATAGTGCAGAATTTTGTCATACCAAACGGTATTTGGCGATCTATATTATAATCTAGAGTTTAAGTTATTATTTTCCGGTAAGTTGTATTGATGAACTGATTAGTTATTGGTCCATGACATTTTCCATTCCGAATCATCGCTAAATTCTTCCTTGTATTTTCAGATGCGAGACCGGAGTATCACATGTCATCATCAAAAACAGAGGGGAAAAGTTTGATGTTGGATCAGGGTTGCAGTTTGATAGCCTTGTGGGATTAGTGAATTTTTACAAACAAAACCCAAAACTCAGAGATATTCGTGATCAAACTTTGATCATATTGGACGAGGTATTCTTTTGTGCTTCAATGTACATTCAACATCCATCTGATATCGTATGCCACATTTTCTCAAAATAGACTATTGTTTCATGAGAATTGCATTGGGCTTTGTGTATTCTCAACGCTAGTGTCTTTTTTAAATACTTATCTGCCGTAAGCTCCTCCGCATTGGGTTTAATTGTGAATGACGTAGGGTGAGAAAAGCAAGACCAAAAAGAGGAAAAGAAAGTACCCCTTTAAACCTCTTTTCATGAAGTTCTGCTTTCTCGTTGCCGTTGTTAGGTGGATAGAATCTGTTGCAGCACAATAAAAATGTTTCCGATAGTTTGGAGCATAGAATTGCATGAAAGGTAGACAGCTTCATGGCTGAGATGACACCCACGCATTGAGGCATTATAGTTTGTGTTAGTAAAATGATCATTAAATACGTTTTGAAGGATCTTTGACATTATACTGTTGTTGTCTTCCAGTCAATGTTTTCTGTACCTCAATTGCAGTATAGTATGCATAGGTTACAAAGACAGATACAGGGATGATGTTGATGTTTTCGTGGGGAGCTTTCCATAATGATGGTTGTTTACTTCAAAGCGTAAATTATCGCACCCCACCAGTTACTAAAGGAAAATCATTAGGACGAACATATTTTTGAGAAGCAGAACGACACTAACACTACTAGAATGTTTTAATCTTAATTGTTAAGCCATGGTGACCAAACTAAGTTTCGCCTTAACTTTGCTTGAAGACCGTAATCGTAACCGTATTTTGAGATCATGGTTTATGATGTAATTATGTACATCCGATTAAGTTATTATAGTCAATAGTACGGGTTTCCAGGAAAAGGAAAATAAACAGCATTGCGTTAAGAAGCATTGTAAAACCGGACTTATTACATGCCCTTTCGTATAAACTGTCGCATTGCTTAGTAACTGGAGTCAATGTTTCATGTTGTAATGAATTTAATTTTAGGATCGATACCTCAATTTAAGTAAAAGTATTAAATTCAAAAAAGGTGTGTTGATGGAGGAGGAAATCTTTTAGAATACTGGTATGTTGGTGAATATTGAATAACGGGAAATGAAAACGAAAAAGCCAAAGCAATATGTAATAAGAAGTAAAGATTTCGCCGTAAACGTGTTTTGTGACAGACTCCATTAAGTAGTGAACGTTAACAGTTGATCTACGACCATGTAATCGTGACTGTGTAAACACTGGTTTTATATTAGATTTCGCGATGCTGCCTCGTATTGCATTGATCAATAATAAAGTAATTTAAAAGTGAGAAATAAACTGCTACGTTAACTATGTTGTCGTAGGATGTAAGTCATAGTGAATAATATCCATTTCTGTTTCGCTACACGAAGTGATATTCCATGTTTTCAGAGTAACACCTTTTCTTTTGCGTCTTTAAAAATTGTGGATGCAGAAGAATGTAGTGGGTGAAGTTATTTCATGCCTTAGCTAAAATTGTTTCTGTTTGTTTTCTATTTTCTTCGTAAGCCTTTCCATAGCACAAGCTTTGTTACGTCAGCAATTGGAGATAGAATCAAGCAGTTATTAAGAAAAGGAAAATCAGGATCGAGTGGATTTAGGGAGGAGTTCGAGGTAAGGGCTTGACTGAGAAATGATAGTAGTTTTTGCCGACATTTTTACCTTGTCTTTATGTCAAATTTTATTAGAGTCTTGTACCAAAATGTTTAAGTAAAACAGTGGTTGTTTGAAGGTAGATAGAGCACATTTCCATATTTGAAAGTAAGTCGTAAATTTCATATTGAATGGATTTACGTATAGCTACTAGGAATGGAGTGTTAGCATTGCATTTTGAAAATATACATTCCCATGACAATGTATCTGAAGCGTGCTGCAATATTTAGATTTCTCTGCATCTGCCTATTATATCCTCCGGGTTAACTACTAATTACCAAGCCTCGGTATGATTTTTTCTTAAGAGAAGAGCAAACAACACCTTTTAAGATTTATTCGCTTTAAAAGTATTGTGTGATGAACAACGAAACGTTTTCCTATACATATTCTTATTTTAACCCCAACGTTTATTAGAACAATTCGTTAGTGGTTTGTTGTTACGTTATTCTTTTACAAGACTCATTGTTCCAGTGCCACATGCAGCAACAGCGTTTAAAATATCTTATGTGATTTAACAAGATTCTTATAGATGCTGTATGTTAACTCCGTTAGAGAAAATTGGGTTCCCCATGCTCTGAATAGGAGAATTCTTCAATTTATTTATGTGATCACATCCGAATATTGTGCATAATCTCCTAATTGGCAAAGCTAACGAATGTGATTCATAGCTAAAGTAGTGACAAAATAGATTGGTTCAAGTCAGTTCAAGTATTTTTAGTAGAATATGGTATGTATGATTATATGATGAAATGTACGTTTACATTGGAATACACTGACTAGCTGCTGGCAAATTTTGCCCGTGTTTTAGACACTTGAGCTAATTATGAACATTTTGTGCCGTATCGTAGAAACTGCAATATTATGATATGAAGGAGGGAGTGTACAGTAACATTGAGGGGCAGAGAGAAGAAGTCAAATCAAAGAATCGTTACAAAAACATCTTACCATGTGAGTATTGCAGTTGTATCTAATGTATTGCTTCAGTTAGTCAGTTGTACATTAAATTATTATTTGTCGCAACCATATTTTTACTTTTCGTATTACTTTTTGCCAACATTCACTTATATACGTCACCGTCAGGGTTTTTAAGAACAACGTTACCTGTTGGCCGAGTGAGGCTGGTTGTATTGAATACATGTCTTTCAGATGAGCTGACAGAATTAAGCATCATTTTCCATCGTTCATTAGCCGAACATCAATGTGTAAAGGAAACAGCCAACTCAGTTTTCAAAACCCATAAGCACTATTAAGCAACGTGACTTTGCCAAGAGGCAGTCCTTACTTAACAATTAAGATTGACAAATGTATGGATGATCGTATGTGCATCGTTGGTAGACAGGATTATTTTATGTAGAAGTTCAAGAATCAGCATATATTAAAGAAAGAACATATTTGCTTTGCAGAAAAATTTGTCTTCTATTAGGTATGTTTTCATAATTTACACAGCTTTGTATATACTGATTGATAGAAGGGCTAGTCCCAGACCTCTCGAGTCCACGTTATTACGTCAGTAATTTTCAGGCGTCATCTGTCGTCAGTTTTTGCTTCAACAGCATGTATGTCGTGGTAAAAGGGAACTTGATTTCCTACCATGAAACCAGCTCCTTGAACACTTAATCCCCAAGAGTTGTGGTCATTTTCCCTCACCAAATTTAAAAATTCGACAATATTCAACCATGTTTGCCCCGTTCATTTGTCAAATTTTTAATCCATTCAGCACCTCGAATACTTCTGGCATTGTAAGTGCAAATGACGATCCGTTCTTTTCACATTCTCTGTTAGCGACTTGCCACTGTTCGGTCTAGTAGCGTTATGAAAATGAGCGGCTGTCTTTCCTCCAGTCGACGCGCGATCCAGGATAGATTTTGTTTTTGTTGTCATATCATTGGTGATTTTGCTGACAGATAATCTTGACGTTGTCCATCTCCTTTCCGTAAGAGGGGTGGCCATTGGCTCATCCGCCTTTAAGACGTTATTCATTTTTAGTACCACACCCACACCCCCTACTTCTTGGCAATCGATATGGAGAAAACAATTGAAGACACCGACCACCCCTCCATGCACTCGGTTGTACCGGATTAAATGACACCAGTAGCAGAATGAAACTATTTACCTGATCATAGAAACACGTGTACTGTGAGATAGACAGCTTGGAAATGAAATTATGGTATTTGTAAGTAGACTGCAGTACGTTGACTTCACGCTGGTATCACCGTGACACAACCACCGTAACAGAGAGAGGCTGCAGTGTAGCTTGGTTAGTCGACGCCAAACCTTTCAACATGCTTTTCTGCCTTAAGGAATCTAAACATCCACAAGAAAATATAGATTTAACAGTGGAGAATAAAGTAAACACGCGACTTGACAGCGATTGTATTTTTGCCTTCCTGACAAAAAATATCAACTCAGTTCGGAGATAAGTCATTACCCTTGGAGCCCTGTTCGGTCTTGCTTCCATTAAGTCTGAACGTAATTGACTAGTGCAATCAGTGTCACTGCAACCCTATTCTTCACAACACTGTAGTTTTAGACACATTTCCTACTATTCTTCTGTTTCTTTCTCCTTTATGACAGATGACCATTCAAGGGTGGTGCTGAGGGGAAGGAACAATAAAAAGGAAGGTGGTGGATATATTAATGCAAACTACGTTAATGTAAGTACTGGATGACAATATAGTTTTGATATGGTGTAAAACTGCTTGTTTTAGTTTGCAGGTGTTGCTCGCAAAGTCTTGCAAGGTGCATTTTCTTTCGTTATAAGAGGTGAATTTGTACGCGGACTTGGGAGCAAAAAGAAGTATAATAAGGATACAGTCATAGTGACAGTTTCATTCATTGTATTTTTAAATTTTGCAGAGAATTCCAGAATTTGTTAACATGAAAGATAAATTGTTGTGTTGTTTAAGTAAGTACGATGTTTATCATGAAATGTAACTTGCAGTTTGACAAAAAGGCCGTAAAGAGGGATGGCTAAAGCTCCCCAATATTTTAACGACCTTCGTTGCTTTTTTGTGTTTTTGCAATTTAAGGTATTTTTGATGTATTAAACCATGCATCGCATGTGGCATGTCTTGTGAGTAACAAAAGAACAGTGACTGTCAAATTGGGAAATCCTCCCTCCTCAGGGGACTGCCTTGCCCCTTGGAGGGAGGGGAATTTAAAACATTATATTGATTATTTCGGTCTCTTTTTCTTTCTGTATGTTCGAACGTCTAAGTAAGCCAAATTACAAAACGTAGAGGTAAGATCGGGGGAGAAATGATGTTTGTACACCGGGTACCATTACAAAAACCTTCTGGAACTACGGCAACAGGATATCTTTCAGTTAGTAAATAAGTATTATTTTGGATGCAAAAGTTATGGCAAGAATTTTTAAGCAAAGAAACGTTTGAAATCAGTCTGCATATTTTGAAAACATTTCATCTGTACTAAGTGAGTTATTATCTCTGTGAGATTTGAGTAAAAAAGCAAACAATGGACGACAAGGAAAGTCTGACCTTACGGAAGTTTTTCAGCAAAACATTGGCCTAAATTAGTCGCAACTCTCTTACCTCACCGGCCCGAAATAGCTACCGCTGCTCCTCTAAGTATCAGACTATCAAATGAAATGTCAGCAAATTTCCGGTCAGATTTTTTAATTGGATCAAATAGTATTTTGTAAAAATCCAAATAAACGCATTTATGTAGGAGTCGTTATTAGTACATTGCCTTTTCAGACTATCAAATGAATATTTTTTAATTTGATTAGGATATAATTTGCCCAAAGTCCAAAGAAACGCATTTATGTAGTTGTAATTATTACATTGCCTATTCTGTTGCCACATTTCTACCATCGAATGTACATGTTTTACTCCGTACGGTTGCTGTGATCAGTGTATGGCGAAAACGTTTAGCAAAATAAATCCGTTACTCAACGCAATATTTAAATTTTGTACCACAAACCAATTTTTCGAATGTACATAAGCAGGAATTGAATATACAAGTCCAGTATTGAAGGATCTTGCCCTAAGCAAGACTATGATAATTTGTGATATAACATAGGCGGTGCCTACATTATATTTTCAAAGCGTTTTGTAAGTCAGGTCTACCAGTGGATACTTTTGAACTGATCTAATGCTATACTTCTTTTTTTTTTACATGCAGAGTGAACTTCGAAACAATGAAGTGAAATATATAGCTTCTCAGGGGCCCTTACCTACTACAATCGAGGACTTTTGGTACATGTGTTATCAGGAAAGAGTCAAGGTCATTGTTATGCTCACAAATCCAGTTGAAAGGGGGAAGGTAATGTGCCAAGATTATGCATTTGATGGCTTACTTTATGTGATTCGTTTGAGTCATTTGGTGTCGAAGAAATTTTCTCTCACCGTAAATTTTACTTTGTAAAGTTGAGCTGCATCCTCTTTTACTGATCTTGGTTTACGTTTACACTATCAACTTATTGCATCATTTATAACGGCTCTGGCTTACTATCCATAGAACAAATGTGTGCAGTACTGGCCCGACCTTGGTCTAACTGAGGAACATGGAAAACTGGTAGTCGATAACCTATTGGAGCATAATGTTACGGATTTCACTGTCAGAGAATTGAGGCTATATCATAAAGAAAGGGTAAGTTTGATACTAATAAGAGTGGTGCTTGAGGCCACATTGGGAGTTTAAAAAAATGTTGTTTTATCAGTACGTATTTATGGATGGATGAGGCTTATACCCATTGAACTGTCTGACAAGTGATCTTTGTACACACCCAATCATTTAGTGATCTATGTATATATATACATATAGGTATAGCGACACATGAATCCACTAATCCATGCTTGTATTCATTGATTTACTGATTCGTGAAGGTGCTTATCCATCGATCCACTTAAACATCTTCGAATTTGTGCCTTGACCCATTGAATGAAGTATCCACCGGTGATTTTACCCACTAGTCTGTCCGTCTACGTACCAGTTTATTCATGGGTCCCTCTGCCCTCTCGTCCTTTTTCGTCTTTTATTCATTCAAAGGACTGATCCAATTTAAAGTTTATCTTCTTATCATTAGCTACGAGGTATATGTGATCATGGCAAATGATTGTCGAGTGCCCATGTATGAATGCGCATAAGACCTTAGCGTAATAACACTGAAGTGTAAGTTGCCATTGCATTGGTATCTTGTAAATACTGGTAAGAACAGTTTCAACTGATGTTATAAAAAAGCAATTGGCAAAAGTGACAAGTCAACAAACCCGTTGACTTAATACTTCGAAAGAGTGAAAGGTCTGTTCCAACGTGTACAGTATCTTTCCTTGTCAGGGTCAAGAGCCTCCGCGCATGGTGTATCAGTATCACTACACAAAATGGCCTGATCATGGAGTACCAGAAAACCCAGAGCCAGTTCTTGGTCTCTTAAACGAGATGCATGCAAGAAACACGGATGATGAGATCATTCCTATCGTGGTTCATTGCAGGTAAAAGTTCTATTTTTGGTCGTATCGTTTTCAGTGCATCTTTGTAGATGACTCAGTATCAAATTTAATCTAGTAGGCCCGCGGCACTTTGACGCACTATAACTATATATTGGCGGGTGCTATTACAAAGATGTTTGTCACGTTTGTAGTTCAACTCTTTTTCAATAAATTGCCCATTTTTTTTATTTCGTGTAAATGACGTCATCTATGACTAATGTTGCACAATATTGAAAATTTTCAAAAATTTTATAAAAAGCCGTAAAACATACTTTTTGAACTAAATATTTATTTTTTAAAGTGCTTTTTGTGTCTTTAGGGTATTTTTGCATGTATACGTTGTATTTAGGCAAGATATTTCAGATTTTGAGAAAATTATTGTACAAAATGTAAGAGTTTTGTAAATACTGAAATGGTTTGTCAGTTGTAACCCACTGGTTTTTATTTTTTTTGAGCATTGTGACTAAAAATAACCAACAAACATCCAAATTACTCTTTATTCACTGTTGGCACAAAATTCACCTAAAGATGTGATTTTATTGTAATTGTTTTGAATATATTGTTATATAAGGTTCTCTAGCAAATTTCACTTTATTGCACAACATATTTTATCATTTTTTGCGAAATTTAAATAATTTTGCATTAGTCTCTAATCTCATTTGACAATACGAAATAGTCGCTACAAATCCAAGAAAGAAAATGTAAGCTTCAAGATATAAATGATCATGTTTTTCTAAGAAAAGTAACGAAACCGAAAGGTAAAAGACTGTATGATGGTTCAACAAATTTAAAAAATTCAAAAAATTTTCTTCATCATAAGAATCTATAATAAAAATTATGAAAAGTCAAAAAAATTCGTGACGATCCGTCCAGGCATTAAAACGTTGTTACCAGAAGTATGTAGCCACTGGCCTACTAGCCCCCCCCCCCCATGTAAGCTAGGGTTAACAATGGAAAGGTCTATGTGTGATTGGTTCTGGATAGTGCTAGGGGAAGGGGAAGCGCCTCAAAAATTTGGTACCTTTTCGTTCTAACTCACGACTTGACAGGACAGATACCATGAAAGATTTTAGTACCGTTGCCTTGAAATGCTATTATTTCAGACCAAAATTATCGTCCGAGTTTCCTTTTACATGCCCATTCGTTTGCTTTCAATTTGTACGGCATCAGTGCTGGCATTGGTAGGACTGGAACTGTCATCGCAATCGATGTGCTTATGCATCTTATCGAGGAACAAGGTGAGTGAGGCTTTTTACAGAACTATAAGTAGCTCCTGTACTTCCTGTCTCTATTCTTTTTTAATTCGAAGAGAACGTTGCACTTGTATTTATCTAAGACTACTGCCAACTCTCCTCACCGATAAAAGTTCCGCTGGCCACAGTTATCGCGATGGGACAGTTGTATATTATTTGTATCTACCCCGATGTGGATGTGCTGAGAAAGATCACTACGGCGAAAAGGAATCAACTTTTCGAAAGGATTGATACTTTAATTAGTTGTCTCTGTATTGTTTGAAAGCATTATGCAAGGAAAGGACTCCGAGTTAGAACTGATGTATGTCAAGTCGAAGTTAGTCCTTGTTGCAGGAAAGGGCGTTATTTGGAAACTTGTCCTGGTTTAAAGCTTGCTGTAGAAGATATAATATATTACCTATGGACAGTGATCACTAAGTTCCTTAACCAGTTAGGGCTGTCGTTTCCCTTGAAGTGCAATCCAAGCCGCCATTGTATATGGCTAGAGCTGCCACAGTGAATATTTACTCTAGACTGTCATGCCAGCACACTCTCAAAACTTTTTTTAAAATGGATGTGGTATATTTTTGCGTCTACAATCTTGGACACAAATTAATTTAAACTGGCCTCACCCCCGTTCCAACCGGCGATGGATTTTGAAAATCTTCATTTCGGTGACTTGTATGTCACACCTCACTGTTCATAGGAGGTAAGGGGCAGATAGCGTGTAATACCACGAATGGGAGTCTTCCACGATTTCGGTCATTTTCATCGAGATTTAGTAAATGTTTACATTATTTTTGTCCACAATTGTAGGTATCACTTATACTGAAAGACCACTTTTCTGGGATAGGAATGGAAAGGTTTTTTAAGCTAATGAAATATTTGAAAATCATATTCAAATGTGGTAAACACTTCGCCTTGTTTTCGGCTACTTGGAATAAGAGCAGACAAGAAAATTTTAGAGAAAAAGCATGCGTTGCAACGGGGAATCTTTCTGTTACTTTTCAAGGTCTGAACGAGGAAATTGATGTCTTGAAGACTACGCAGTTGCTGCGATCACAACGAGCTGGCATGATCCAGACAGAAGTAAGCAACAATGGACATTTATAATATTGTAATGTTATTAGCCTCAAATGATGTTGTGCTCCTGTATGTGTCACTTCCATCCGTCAACAAGATGTGTTTAGTAGTTGTCTTGTAGCCGAAATTTCAACAGTAGATGATATTCCTTTGCCACACGTAAATGCACAGAGGATTTTCTGTGGCAACAGCCTCCAAGCGATCGAGAGTTCGATGTAATTTGTTGATCAATGAATACTGTTGTGATATTAAGTAAAGATTGATAACATTAAGGATTACCTGTATTATTTCCTTTGACAGTTCCAGTACCGATTTGTTTACGTATCACTTGAACATTTTGTGGAAGCTGAGAAAGTTCGCAGAGGATGGCAAGTAAGTGAGCTCTTTGTTTCTCATTTAGTAGAGCTTAAGCAGACGATAATTTATTAGTTGTGGTAATTGCGAAACGTTTGCTAATAGAATAAGTGTTCTCCGAGAGCCACCTGAAGTAGTGGAGTACCTGTGGTGGATGGAGTTGTTACTCCCTCCCCCAACCTTGCCTAATGATAGGAGGCCA
Source organism: Alatinidae sp. Z8VKAUB7J3 (assembly GCA_010016025.2). Classification (NCBI taxonomy): domain Eukaryota; kingdom Metazoa; phylum Cnidaria; class Cubozoa; order Carybdeida; family Alatinidae; species Alatinidae sp. Z8VKAUB7J3. The sequence goes on along the minus strand of JAAAKM020000256.1, from coordinate 7,609 downwards.
TGTGTACGTGCTTGCGTTTCATGATTGATTGTACGCCCTGCATAGAAAGTAACAACCTAAATCTTCACAACAGTATATCGTATAATTCCAGAGTAAATAATACTTGCATTGACTTATAAAGCAACCGTGTCATTCTATGTAACGAAATGAAATACACAGTTGCCGAAACCCTCGAACTAGGTCTACCCCTGATAAGGTGGCTACTTACGTCCATGATCCACTGGCTAGCATATTTATATTTTCAATGGACCGAGAAGAGTTGTAATGATTTTGACTGAGTTCGTAACGTAGATGGCCAATCTTGGCCTGGGGGCTACGTGTGCCCTTGATGCTATCTTATATGTTGTTATTATTGCAATGACATATATTTCTGTTGATAGGACAGACTCATTAAGGTAGTTACTACCATTTTTTTTTAAGCTAGTAAGTCATACCCTGCCTTCATTGCGGTACCGTTTCTGCCTACTCTGAATGAATTAACGGATTGAATTGCATGCTTTTTCTTCCAGCCATTACAAAGTGTGACGACGTATAGTAACTTGCAACTGGGAGATAATGGGCCGAGCGGGAGTCCTGATTTACCAAGGTACGATTTATTTCGGCGAAATAGCCATCTAGTCGAGAACACTAATTGGACATCGAGCTAGATTGTTAGTAAGGGTTTCAGACAAATGCCCTATCAAGCTACTATACAGAAATCGTTAACTGACTCTCCACTGCTGTGATATGAAACTGCAATAATAGAAGAACAAAATAAAAAAAGATTATTCTCGTAATCTTCATTGGAGTGTCGTCAATTGGCGAGGCAGCGTTGACAGGCAAAAGGGCACCATTCATAGCCGGTGATAGTAAAAGAAACTCGTAACTTTCGAATCGCCGAACGTACAAACACCAACTTAAAGGTTCTGTCAGCACTAGTGCACGATTGGTTAATATTCATAGGTTGCCTTAATTGAGCTCATGTTCTTGCTGTTTTTCACTTGGATAAGGAGGCAAAGTAACATCATTTTGGGGAACAGTTTATATAGTGGTAGGGTACCAGTTTCTTATCTCTGGTAAATGGTAAAGCATTTAGTCTCTTTGATTGAAATTAACGGCGCGATCATTATTAGTATGTCTCTCCATCACGCGTAATTTTGTCGTACTTAGTACATACGATGTCGTCCAAATTCGATCGTCAAGCAAATAATCGATCGTTCGAAGGAACTTCGTGAAAACTTGAATATAAAAGAAGGAAACCACGGTCCCTTATCATCGAGATAGAGGAATGTGGGATGTCATTGATTTCGTGTTGACTTCACTGCAGGAACATGCCCCTTTTACAAAAGTACACGTGATATAACATTTTCCCAGATATTTAGAAAATCGTAAGAGAATGATGTCATGAACGCTTTTATTACAATTAAACATAATGTCTCCTTCTGATTTTCCGATATTCTTACTGTGTTACCATAACTATGGAAACCATGCATTGTAGAACTGCAGTATTGCATTATTTATTGAGTTCCTAACATATGATGCCCCAAGTAATTAATATCTGTTCCTCTTTGATATATGATTTATTTTCTATTTTGACTTTCAGGGCTTCCCAGTCCATCTCTGTCGAGGTTCGTCGCCCTCCTATGCCAAAAGGGCCACCTCCAAATATTAAAAGTGAAAGATGTCAGGTTCAACAGGTAATGCATCTGCATGTGTAGTATTTTCAGCTAATGCTGATTTATTTACATGAATTAAATGCTAAATTGCTTTGTGGTGTTGTTAAAGAATAATCGGAACAATCTTGAAAGGTAATCAGCCCGATTTCATGTTACACCAATACTATTTGTTCGCGTCCTCTGGTGATTATGAAAACTTTTATTGTCTTTGATAATTTTCTGGTAGTGTCGAATATAATTTCGAATCTTGTTGATCATGTCAGTTGCCATGACAATGACATTGTGACAATTTAATTAAACCACTCACTTCTACATTCTGTTTGTAAATGTTTTAGTCGTCCCCGAAAAGAAGCAATGCTTTGCACGGGAAAAAAGGTAACTGACGTCATGAAAGCAACAAGGGTGAGTAATATGGTTAGCCATTAGGCACTTGTGATTTATTTTTGTTTTTATTTTTATTGTTATCAGGAACCAAGAGGAAGTTTTGGAACGAAGGAGAAAATACACAAAGCATGTATATTTGACAGAAAAATGACGCAAACAATAAAATTTAGGTCGTCGTCGTTGTCGTCGTCGTCGTCGACTTCATCATCATCATCATCATCATCATCATCATCATCATCATCATCATCATCATCATCAGCATCATCATCATCATCATCATCATCATCATCATCATCATCATCATCATCATCATCATCATCATCATCATCATCATTATCATCATCATCATCATCATTATCATCATCATCATCATTATCATCATCATCACTATCATCACCATCATTAATATTATCATCGTCATCATCATCGAGGCCTGAGTTTCATCGTACCAGTTTGGTCTTTCCTGGTAGTGGTCTCTTTCATATCTCCGTCACCTCCTGCCTTCTGTCACTCCTGCGAAATTTATATCGATGATCAGTTTTTACCTATAGGGCCATATATTTTTAACGTCTAAAAATCAGCTATATTTTTAAACCTCCCTCCCTCCTGTCGGAATTTGTCTTAAGTTGTAAATCCCCCTCCAACCCAACATCACGACGTCTAAATTTTGCAGGACAACGTTGCCGGTTTAGCACTGCAATACTTAAATAGCAAATATGGCACTTTTTACATAGACATTTGGGGCACAATCATCTTCACAGATAGACAGTAGCTGTCGTATGGAAGGACAGAGTAGTTATTGCTTGGAACCAAGAAAAATCAGTTGGTCTTGCATCATTAATGGACGACACTACGGGACCTTCGGAGAATTATGGGAATGGAATAGGTAAACAGAAAGAAATCGTTGTGGAAGCAATCTTAACCATGACGTTCGAAACTCGCCCTGAAGAAGAAAAAATAAGGGGGAGGTTTGAAACGACAGCATCCTTCCCCGTTCCCCCTTTTTGCCGACGTCATATATTTGTAATCCCAATGATGCCCATCCGTCACTTTCATTTTATGATAAGTCCATTTTCGTTTACCACTGTTAATTGTTGCGACAATATCTTTCACTTTCTCTCGCTAACGTATTTTTTCTTGTTTTGTTGTTTCGCGTGCTCCTTTCCATACTTCGTTAATCTACTGAGAGGACATTTGCTCCATTTTTGTTGTCAGGGTTCCATGTTTCACGGCCATATGTCGTGGCTAGGGGGATTTCATGATCATGAATCTTCCTTTTGAGATGGATTTGCATTTTGTCTTTCACAGTAGGTCACCATTCCTACCGAATACTTTCCTCTCTGTGGTGCTGTTTCTCGTACTCATTTTGTCCTCTAGGCTGGTTCGAAGTTCAAGGTATACGTTTCCCCTCACTTGCTTATTTGGTTGTCGTCATTTTTCAGTGGACAATTTTTACTGTTACTCATCACCTTGGTTCACCAGCTACTCATCGTCTGGCCTCTCAATATACTTTCTGGCGCTAGTTTAACTAACATCATATCGATGTCCATTGCTTATGCGGAGACATTTGAACCTCCACTTAACACGGAAGGTGGCATGCGGGCTGGAAAGGGATGTTTTGCTTCGAGTCACCGTCTCGGAGAGTTTTTTAGGGCTATAGGCTTCTTCCAGCCAGTGTTTGATATTCAATTAAATCTAGAGCACCTTCAGTTGCTGCCAACCTAAACCACGATTGGTGTGAACCAAGTGATGACTTGGGAGTTCCTTTATCGCCCCATAACTCTGCAACTCCCGAATTGTAATTTCGTTGGGGGATGCAGTATTGATGTCATTAAGTGCAACGCTGTATTAATTTTGATGAGTAGAGATTTTATTTCCCGTGTTTGCAGGATGGATAAATTAATGCTGATTTGGTTTCTAGTCCAACATGTCTATCATAGTCTCAAATAAAGAAAGTTACTTGGGACATCACAGCTTCCGCTGCAGCAGTTCTTGTATTCAAAGGGCATCACCTCGCACCTAGAAAAACAAATCATATCTGTAGTTGTACACAACACATAGCTCCCACTGTCATGCAACTATATTGCTATCCATTATTCGGCCACTTCTTCCTTCTGCCCCATTGTTGATAGTCGTTTCTTCTTTCTTGTCGTAGACACTGTTATTCACAGGAGATGAGATATTTTGGCAAACATCTTAGTGCAATCTGCACCATCGCAGTGTGGTATGTTTATGGCTTCTCAATGGAACTGTATACAGCTGTCTCCTTTATTTTTTATCACGGTACACATCGTGATAATACTATGATAGTGATACAGGTGCTTATAGTTAACAGACTCTGTATTTCTATAGTAAAAGACTGACGCTGATATGTACTTTGATAGCCGGTTGTAGCTTTGCTTTAAGCTACTTGGCCTAGAATTACTCTGTCCAGAGTTACAAGTGTCAAGTGAAACACATTGTTTTCCAAACATCTATTTGAAATTTCAGAATATTTGAAGTTACTGTCGATACGTGATTGCTTCACGAAGTATTTTGAATGGTCTTAATCCTTGGTGCTGCATAAATTACTAATACTTCCTTTAGCTAGGTTTTTTTTGTACGTGAACATTATCTAATCCACATTTGATTGCCAAACGGTATTGGTTTCTGTTAGGTAGTTAGAATTTCGTTAAAACATATTCACTGCATGTTCTTACCGGGATAAATTTGTGGATAACTCTCATTATCTTTAAAGTGTAAATACATTGACGCTATATTACACACTGTCGGTTTCTATCACTGTGTGAACAGATTTTTAAGTCTAGCTCTTACCATTAATAGCCCACTTAACTGTAAAATCTTCGGAAATGGAAGGCGGAATCTCTACTGCATTGGCTGAAACCTCCACAACTCAGTATATAGGTTAGGTTTTAAAACGATCTGTCTTGCTGGGAAAACATTCCGTCTTTGACTTCTTAGACTGTTAGGAATGCTTTCGTTATTGCCAGTAAATTACGAATAAAACGCATAACACGGCGTAACACAGGGACACTTACAGACAAGAGGACACTACTGAACAACTCTATTTACAGGTGTCAAGTAAATGATGTGAGCTACAAGTCACTACAAAGACTACTAAACAAAATCAAAGCAAGCAAACTAACAAAAAATGAAGTGACAGAGGTCAATAAGCACAAGAAGGAAAAGCTTTAGTATATTTATAGTTATATAGGTGCATAAATATATATACATGTGTGCATGTATAGTGACGCATGTCTTAAACGATGTGAACCCCTTGTGGGATTTTGATGACGTAGAATCAATAGTTAACGAAGGAAAACACGTCTGATGAGTGAGATATGAATGCCGAAGTATTAAAATGGCCTATTTTTCGTACTAGGGAGTTGAGGAGGTCTCAACCTCGGCGTCTAGGACCACAGCATTATGAACAGAAGGAATTTTTTTGTAGCTTTTTGGAATTTTGATTTGGGAGGTGGGATAATCATGGCCAATAAGCCATGCTACATTACCAAGTCAATTGGAAAAGCTAAAATTTCCAAATGTTTTGTGTTGCTGGTTTTAATTTACAAATTCTTAGATGGAAGGGAAATACTCGAACCTACTTTGTTGGCTTCCACGCATCGATTTTTGCCAGACTTGTAAGTGTCAACTTGAGAGACGATACTGACAATTTTGTTTTGCTCCTTTACTTCGAACTAATGATGTATCACTCAATCGCGTGTTGGTTTCCATTAAGCGTGTCAATAATCCAAGTGTAGGCGCATGTGTTTAATAAACTAACAGCACACAAGGTTTTGAGTATCCCCCAACACTGTTGTACAGCTCCATTGTATTTGGTAGTGTTAATGAACGATGCTCAGTAAATTCTACACTAAGAAAACATCAGTAGGCAAAACGTAGTCTTTACTTACTAAAGATCCCTTAGTCCGGTTTCCAAATGTCGACAATTATAGAGAGTAAATGGACCACAGCCATATCGTTGCTCTGAGGCATACACATGTCAGGGACTAACTGGCATTTGATGCTCCTATGCAGTAGCTTTTGTACTATCGATCGATTTCGGTAGTTCCCACTTGTTAGCAAATCAATTGCAACTAAATCGACATATACTTTTAAGGTTCTAGAGGAGGCGTGAGAGGGTAGGGTTTAGTTCGTAGATTGGTGTTTGACCGGATGTAAAAGGAAATGTCTTTATACCTGTAATCGTTAAGATTATAGACCCTTAGGTGGCAAATTCTTTAAACTTGTTACTGCGACCGTTTTGTAGGTCGACACGATTTTGTCTTTAGGAGTTCAGAACACGAGTAGAGGTACTTGTGAGAAAGCTTTAACTTTACCAAGTAAGTTATAATACACCCAATATAACCACAGAAAAGACACTTGCCTTTGCCCGGTTACCACACCGCGATGTGTCTCGGAAGACGTGGATTTCATGTTACAAGGCTTCCCTCGTCCTGTGATTCTTAGGTTGTAAGAGCAAAAGTTTTCGTGTGGTAAAGTTTGTCAGCTTAAGTACCTTCTATCTTCTCTTGATAGAAGCTTACGCAATGAGTCACGATCATTCTATATGCTTTTCTATTTAAACTGACGACTTACTAGCACCGTCTATCAAGTGCCATGAGATGTTTTTAGTAAAAGCACACACTCATGTTAATCTATGGTTTCCTTGTAAATGATTTTATGATAATCTATGTTTTATGTAATCAGAATAGCCTAGTTGAAATTGTATTCTTTTATCGGAAGTTAATGTTAAAAGGAAATATTTTGGTGTCCAGGTGACGATGTAAACAATTTTACGTACAGAACAAATTGTAAAGATTACTTTTATATTTTGGTCAATAATATTGATAATCCCAAGGTCAAAAATTTGTATTTTCCTTTCGGAGAAGTCTGTGTGATGCACTATATACTGCAATATCAATAATTTTTCATTTCCAACAGTGACAGATTGGCTCTGTGATCTTTATACTTGCGTAAGGCCTAAGATTTCTGACGTTTTCCCCAGGCAACAGTAGTATGCAAAAAGTCATACGTTTATTTCGCTGTCGAAGTAGAAGCTGGAAGATAGTAAGTACTACTGCAGATCCCTGTTCAGAAAGGAAAGGCCAACAACAATAGTAATTCAACCTTGTCCCAGGGATTTGAAAAATGGGTTCCAACGCTTCACTACGAGTCTCTCATAACCAGATTGGCATGGTCATTACGTTTTCCTGCAGTCGAGTCTTTCTGTCCATAAAACTTTACCAGGTCGTGAAAGCTTTACAAAGCTTATCAACAGCTAAAACTCCACCAGATATATACTTTCTAGTCGTAGTAATGATCAAATAGACACAAAATCAAAACTGTTCAATTATCTGAAATATCCGATTTTTAAAATTACGTACAGCCTTCTGATGCTTATATGCAAAACGCCACCCCAAATTGCCTTGACCACTCAATTCTCATCAAACTCTCATCTCTCAACTCTCATCAAACTCTCATTTTTTGTTTATGGTTTTTAAGTACATTTTATATTTTGTGAATTTTACATATTTATGTATTTTAACTAATTTAATAGTAGAGTGTAA
>JAAAKM020000255.1:0-28225 GCA_010016025.2 Alatinidae sp. Z8VKAUB7J3 | reverse complement strand
TCCCTTGTGACGTCAAAAATTGCCTCGTTTTGGGAGAACTTCGTTAAAGAATCACGTATATTGACTTACAGGTGCGCATACGGCGAAAACCAAAATAGCAATTCGATTCCTCGAGACAAAACGAACAAAATATCAAAAAATTTCTGACCACTGGAGGTACAGTTTAAAGTGGTAGTCCAAGATCGTTATTTTTGTATCACTTACTAGATTAGGCGCCCACTCTTTCTAAAACCGTTTGTGGAAGGAAGGAAAATTGGCAAAATAGTTCATAAGGGCTTAAAAGACAAGATAGCCTTAAATTATTGGCATTTATCCGATATACCTTGTGATAAAGATGTATTTAGAAATTTTGGCTAGTATTTTGATATGTAAGCAACATCGTTTTGTCGGAGGTTCAGGAAAATTGTAAAATAGATGATTTAAAGTACGACTTAAACTAGTTTCCTATAAATATGCAAATACATTCAAGAGAGGTTAGGCATAGGGAGTTGAAACTGTTTGGTGCTTATTTAGGTTTATTTCGAACTTATTTCAAAACACAGTTGCGTCATTGTTAAATCAATCGTAGTGCCAATCATAGATTTTGATTGTACAGCACTTACGTCTAACTTTCATTGTATTCAATGTGTGCAATGGAGGGTGCGAATACTTCGTTACTTTAGTGTTTTGTGCTTTAAATTGACTAATGTTGTTCCTTTACCATTCCTAGAGTTACTAAAAGGATAAATGTATTCTTATTGTGTGTTTTGCAGACCAGTCGATGAGGCCAATGAAAGCACTAAAATTGCCGCTGGTAGAGATCAAGCGGTACAGCTGAAATCACCCAATGGGAGGATGCCTTCATCTGTTCAATCACGCTTGGGATTAAGCGCAGGGAAAGGCACGTCCCTGCACAGCCAGTTACCTTATTCCAGGGAGAGTGAACCAACTGGTCGGCCGTCCTTTAAAAAGAAAACTAGCAACGTGCACACGCAGTTCGCCAAACCGCAACAGCCTGTGCGACAGAAAATTCCCAGTAAAACTATACAGAACCCTGAAAGCCAGCGCAAAGATGCTGCGGCAAGCAGTGGACGTAGCGAATCTACTAAGCAGAACTCAGGCCAAAGTCAAAGTAGTCCAACCAAAGGCACTCAGACAAAAAGGGCGGCTAGTGGTATACCTGCCCCAGGTCAGCTTACCAAAAAGACTTCGTCGTCACTTCAAAATTTATCGGCATTACAACGAAGGAAAACAGCAGGGTCATTGGTTCCATGCAGCCGCAAATTAAGTTCGAGTAAGTCAATGCAAAATCTTACGCCTAACAAAGTTGCTGAAGAAACCTTCAGTGAGGGTAGTGGTGAACTGGTAAAGAGGCGTGGAAACTCGGAGGGTAGTGTAAAGCAGTATCGAGGCGTTCGACCAAAAAGTACTAGCAGTTTTCAACCAACGTCGAGGCTGCAGACGGTGTACGCGGAATCTGTAACAGAAAAACCAACATTTGCCTTCCAAGGTAAACATGACATCGAAAAACCCAGTTTAAAGAAACCAAACACTTTGCGAATACCAGTAGCCAAACCGGTAGGTAAAGCTCTTCCTTGCCCCCGGGCTGCCGTTACAAAATCGACAGGAGCATTGTTAGATGCACACTCGCAACAAGTTGGAGCCAAGGTACCTGTACCACGTAGAAGGACAACATCACAGAATAGTGAGGTTGAAGATGCGGTGAATGATCGAACAGGGGAATGTGCAATTCTGCAGTCGTCTTCCGATTTTAGAATAGTAAGACCACTCCCAAAATACTCGGCAGAGATAAGTTCTAGTGATGACTTCTCCCCACAGTTTGGACCTCTTCAATCTACTCCACTCAGAAAAGATGCCCCATCTATTGCACCAATTATATCAGATACTGACCAAATCGATAGTCATAATACCACGTATAAATCTGTTACACCGGTGAAAACTGTACCAGGAAATAAATCAGTTTCCAGTGGAAGTAATCAAATCGAAAATATTAGTGAACTTGATTCAGATAATGCCTTGTATGATACGTGCCCAAAGGCATTAGAAAGAACTTACGAAATCAGACCTGAAGTTTCTGAAGGAGACAGTGCAATCGAGGAGCCGCATGCAGAGTCAGATACATTTACTCACGCTTCTACTGCACAAAATACCACGTTTATTCAAAATACAGAAAACCTTTATCAATTGGTTTATGGTCTGCAAGATGAAAATACAGAAGAACAAGATTATACATCAGTTTGCCACCAGACATTTGAGAAAGAGAAAAGCCCTGAGGCTGCTGTTACGTTTGAAATGACGAAGCCTGACGACCAAACAGAAAGCTTTGGCGAGGATGGTTTACAAAACGTAAATGTTGGAGAAACAAACATCGGTGGTTTTGACCTATACAACGTCACCCCTCCACAAGTTGACGTTTCTGCTGCATCTCTGTCACCTGCGATGTTAAGTCGGAGTAGCTTTAGGCTGCCAACAGATAAAGAATTAAGTGACATTGGCATGAAGGTGGATGTTGTTTATGATGAGGCTTCCAAAGACGAACGGAGCCCGACGCAAGAGAAATGCAGTCCAAAATGCCCTGACCAAAGTACCGAGATAAAAAACTCACCACACGCAGGGGAGGAAAAAGGCATTATGACTGAACCACCAGTAAATCACCCTTGTGCCAAGGCCGATACTAGTACGACGGCAACGATTGCCGTCCACCAAGGTGTGCCGGAAGAAGTGCCCACTAGTCATGCAAATAAAGAACAAACTAAGTATCAATTGAAGGAAAAGCAAGGATCTGGAGGCACTACCGAGATTTTGGAAACAGATGACCGCATGGATGATGATGATGGTGACAGTGATGTTGGTGATGCAGAGGGAGAAACGGACCGTCCCCTCGCAATTGACGCAGCCGCATTATCGACACCTGTAGGCGATGACAAAATTGACATAGAAAAACAAAAGAGCATGACGCTCCCTCTAGCAAGAGGCCGCAACAGACTACATTCCCCTAGACAAAGAGGGGCTTCAATACTTGATCGAAAGTTTATTGATACTCTGTCTCCAGGATTACTTTTAAAGCCACCCAGTCGTAATTTATTTGCTTTAGAAGACGAAACTGGAAATGTTACTCTCGATAAGTGGTCATATATTCAGTTACACCATGAGATCAAGGCAATGAAAACAGCTTTACTTAAACTGAAGAGAAATTTGCAGGAGGTAAGATTTTCAGAACTATACGATTTTTCAGAACCATCTATGTTGCTGGATATTGATTTGTATGTATATATTGTGACTGTTTACAAAGAAAACAGCAACAGTTGCTGCTTCAATTTCATTTTTCCGATTTAAGTTACAGGAAACGGTAGTTCTATGCTATGAGTTTCCTTATCACCAGACTTTCTTTACCAAGTATAAATATCTGTTTTGACCTCTAAAAAAGTCAGTGTAGTTTTTAAGCTGGCCTTTGTTAACCTGTAGTCTATTGGTTGTGTTTGCAACTGTTTTTAATCATTTAGTAGATCCGTAAATTAATAGTAATTAACTGACATGCATATAGATTACTTTGGCAGATTTTCTTGTTCAAATGGCGATAGAATCTTCCATTTTTGAAAACCTTAAACTCTGTTTTAAGATCAACTCAGGTACCGTAGAACTGCCATTGTTTGTCAAGTTTATGGAAAACCTGTCATCCCGAAGATGTACTAACTAAGCAAAAGAATTGAAGACAACCTCCGTGATGATAATCGGGTCGTGCGATCACAAATCCGCACGACAGAACTTCGACATCGCGTTTCGTTCCAACTCTAAGCCAATCAACAAAGTACATATAATGTCTTGTACATTTAGGCCAGTTTTTCGCCTATTTGGGGCAGAAGGCAGAACGTGAATTTGTGTTTGCTTCTAGACAAAGGGGCATAAACGTTTTCTCTTACCAAAACTGAATTACAACTGTTGGCAAGTAACTTAAAGACTGTTCTCATAATGATCCTGACCTCTTGCCTTAAACATAATTTTTCCAACCCCTCATAACCAATGGTAGGTACCACTGTGTAACACCTAAACTCTTTTCAAGCAGATTTGGTAAATCTCTCCACATTTCATACAATAAACCAAATCGCTTGATGTCATTTTTTCACGAATTGGTGAAATTGTATCTCAAAAGGGCATTGAAGGTGTCCAGAAAGGCTGATTCAGATTCAGAAAATTATTTAGTGTTAAATCGTCTGGGAGATCCGTTCTCTGTATTCATCGCTTGTTATGTCCCGCCAGGCCACATTTCGACACCTTGTTCCTCCAATAATTCCTTGGTAACTCAATTCTTTACAGGTCGATGTTTGGTCCTCCTTGTCAGTGTCGTCCTATCCGAAGAGCCACAACTACATACATGAAGAGTACTCAGTGGAAGCATTGAATAAAAATCGACATTATCAGGTAAGTGGGGAAGTACACGCGTGATACTCAGGCTTTTTTAAGTGGTCAACAAAAATTATCAGTGCATTTTTAGTACTACGCAGAATTTAGTACACAGACGTGTGCAGCCGGTTTTTTGTGTAAGAGATATACATCCATCTGCAATCCTCATCAATAGGAAGGTTTATACTACGTTAGCTCCGCGACCTAAATTTGAAGTACTATTGTCCATAAAGAAATTTAGTACTAAGAGGAAAGACCAAGTCCTAGATACACGTGTCATCTAGCAAATCAATTCGTCACTAAGAAATTTTATTAAGCTCTGTCTAAAGCTGAAAATACCGCTCATGAGTTACTTACAGCGGCCAGCAAATTTGTTGCAACACAGCCACCCCACTTCAGTTTATAACTGCAGTTACCATAGCCTTAATTGCAGCACCAAGAAAGTGACAAATGTCGCGTTGGTGCATCTCTTACGGTACCTACAAATTTATTACCGCGTGAACAGCAATCGACGCTAAATGATCCCATTTCAGTTGATTCACACGTTCCTATTCTTAGCGAATCATATAGTAACATTTCCCCTGTTGTCCTCAATGCCCTCCTTCAGAGGTTTAAGAAGAGCCTCTACTGCTTCCCTCTTCCCCCTTGATTAGTTAGACGTCAATCAGTTAATGTGCTCTTCAGTTTTGCCGCACTTATATCATATTATCTGCACACCGCATTATGGTTATGGCTACGTCTCTTTTTCTTAATTTCTGTTCCGTATCCACCTTGTATATTTTCAAAACCACAGACAACTTACGAAAGAAAAATTTGGTTTACCTTCGTAGCACACAAAATATGTCGATGAGTAATGACTTGTACAATTGTAGTCATAAAGATTTTGCGGCTTACTTTTGGCACTTGTCATTTCTTTGTTTTGAAGGGGAATAGTTTTCAAAGTTGAATGAATACGACTTCAATGCTAGCCAATGTTTAACTTGCAGCCTTGGCCATACACCGCAACAGCCGTGAAGTTAAGACCTGCTGCACAAACGTTTGCATAAATTGCAACTGTTACAAGATTATGGGTCAGAAAAGGAGGAGGATGTTTACGAGTATGAGAAATGAAAGGTTTAGCCAATGGAGCGATCCGCAGCTTTCCCACAGCAAGAGTTTTCCATCGTAAGATTTGTTCATACTCATATCTGCACAATCAGACCAACCAATACGGTCAATTGCTTCCTTGCACAATTCCAGCAAGAATAAATTTCCAGATTAATTTATAGTGCACAACAATTCTGCTTTCTGGAAAAATGTGTCGACGCAGGTAACTGTACTTGCTACTTGTTGTATAATACATGTGAAAAAGCAGCTTACGATTGCATTAACAAGGGGTCGGACAATTGAAACCACTGCATAAGGTGGTTAAGGGAGCACCACAAACGTATCCATATTAAATCGTACTTACATTGACCGATTTTCCAATGCAATCGAGGAAATTTATTTTCTCCTCCAAACTAATTGTTTTCCCTCTTCCTACAACTTATATGCTTTTACGTAAAACGTAAACTATGTTATTTTAGGTTAGTTTTCCTTCTATTTCTCTCTCTGCTTGCTTTCTACATGGTTTACCTCTTCTGGTCCATACACTTAGTGGCTTTCGTAATCCTCGTATGGTGCTACGTCTACTACCCCCTCCCCCCCAAAAAACCCCCAACAACAACCCCAAACAATATCACATCCATTACTACTTTTGCTATGTTCTTCTGCTTCTTTTTTTGTTCAGTTCTAAGGCATAGTTCTTTAGGTTTGTTTCCAACTGCTCTTAAAACATTTGTATGTTAAAAGTTAGGGTGTGAATATGTCATCTTGTAGGATTCCATCTTATAAGTTGAATAAACCAGTCAAGCCATTAGGTGTTACAACCTCGGCTTTATTAATCCTATACTTGAGGAGATGCAAGAAATGAAAGTTTTCAAACCTGTCAAAACATTGCCAAAATGTATAAGAGAACTATTGATGAGAAAATGGCAGTGGGAGTCGTTAAGTTCTCCCCCAGACTTTCCCCCCGCTCTGCCATAATCACGCTGTTTTGAGAAAATTTATACCTGATAATTCGGTGATCAATATTCTCAGAGTTTTATGATCCTATTTACAATATTTCAGCTTTTTATCAGATTTTGAAAGAACGGTGCCTTTAAAAACCTGGAAACGGCAGAATGACCAAAATTTTGTTACCTCAAAATTCTCTTACTTTTTATTGTAAATATGCCACACGTCACTAGCAGTCACATTTTTTGGAGTTACACAATTATGCAACTCGTAATGTACGATTAGTTGTTTAGTATACTAAAATCAGGAAAGTTTAACATTTATTGTTCTAACAAATTTGCACCATGGAAATGAAAGAACGTATAGATATAAATATATTTGGTTGGTTATTTTTGTACGTTGACCATCTATGGGTAGATCATCACCAACAGTATACTGCCCCTTAGTAACAGCAGCTCGCTTTACGTATTCACTTAAAGCTTAAACTTTATGAAGGTTGTGTATTACCAGACATGATATTGGTTTTGCTAATGAAAGGTAAGCAGTTCTGTTTAATGATACATACATGCTCCAACTTTTCGCTTGTCATACTATTTCTGTAAAAACGTCCGTAACACCTCCCGTCTGTCAAACAGTGTAAGTATAATTATGCTACAAGTATGTTGTTCGTCCAGGGGTCAACATCTCAAATGAATGATTAAGGCTGCAGTTTGTCTCTGCCAAATTCCTCATAACAACTTGAGGCATTTTAACTCAAATGTGGGTGCATTACACTTTCATTTAGATCATCTTAAGTTTATGGCCATAGACCACAGTTCAAGATATATCTTTAATGCTTTATGCGATCTTTATTATCGCTGTTTCAGTTAACGACAGCAGGCTACGGTAATATTTATCTTAGCAGCAGAGTCTTGAAATATGTAAGGGAGGGATACACATTTCCCTTTATTTCATTCAAGACTTCATTCATTATAAAGATATCAAATTAATGCAGAAGTTGAAGGTTACCAATGCCCAGTGAATAGAAATAGTTTTTAATAAAAGGGATAACATTTAGTTGTAGCCCACTGGCTGGTAGGACTAAAGACAGGGAGATTCACTCCAGTTTTCGCAATAAATAGGTGCCGTTCCTAGGGTTGGACCATTTGCAGAATTCGCTGCTCCAATTTGTAATAAGGGTCATTGTAGCATTTAGAAATTGGATTAGAATGTTTACTTTCATCTGTGGTATTATTGTTAATGTGTTAAACTATGACAGCTATATTAAAGCCGAAGAAAATGTTTTGGTTTCAGAAAACGTAATCTGAACAAATCAGCTCTTACTTCAATTTTCAGATCATTATATAAGTTATTCAATATGACAAAGTAACAAATATGGAGCATTCAAAAAGAACTCAAATTCAGGAGAACATACAAACGAAACAGTTAAAAAGAAGAATTGCATCTAACAAAGTAGAATGACGTTACAAGGAGTCATTCTACTTTGAGTCTTGGAGTCACAAGGCATTCGTGAGCCATCGAGGAAAGATTGAAAGCGTCCTTCGTGTCAGGTTTCATACTTATCAAAAGCAGAATTGCTTATTTGAGATATGCGTAATTGAAATGCCTTTTTATAAAAGCTAATACACTGTTAGTGCAGATTTTCTCATCAAGGGGCGTGCAATTTTGAGGTTGTATTCTATGCTAAATTTTATGGAAGTACTTTTGCAAAATTGTAAAAGGATGTAACTCGTTTTATCTACATCTTTGCTTAGTGAACTGGAATTGACTTTGTGTCACAGCAGAAGTAAAAATTTGAAACAAATACCCGTGAAACTATTAACCAAGTGGGGACCAGGAGAAGTTAAAAAGAAATAAAGCTCCTCATTCTAGCCAGCCTATTAGACATAGGTTACTTGGGGCTGCATATAGTAGACCTGTAGTAAAATACCTCTATAAGTGAATTTGGTTGGGATTTAAAAGATGCAAAGAAACCTTGTTTCGTTTCCTTTAAAGAGGTTCTAGCTTGTATTAACAAAAAGAAGAATTCTTTGGTCGTTGAAGTTAAGAAAAACGTTCCTCTTGTTATTGAATTGCCAAATGAGAAGATCAGAAGTACAGACACTACTCCTCTGCTCTTCCCTGAAGGATTTCAAAGGATTCATTTTATAGTTTGGGTCTAAAATCGTTCGCGTTTACGAGTGTTATAAGATTGGTAGATAAGTTGCTCCAAATCGTATGTCCGAAATATGATATACATTGGATACTTTTTCATTTTTCCATTTATTTTGCAAGCTGAGTGATTGTTCGCTGTATTCTATAGGTGTGTAATACACAACTGTTGTACTAATTTGGTTGCCCTTAAAGTAAGCTATTAAAGTAATTTCCATTATTCGATGGAATACCTAGTAATGTTCCTGCGTGGCTCACAAGTTAGAATCCCGGCTTTGGCGTATTTGTTTTTCTCCAGTATCTTTTCTAAACGAATGTTGCTTCTGCTTGAGGACTAACTATGATGCTAATCCATAGTTTGGAAGCCCCACTTACAAAGACAACCCCCACCTTGAACTCTAAAAGCCAACCCCCACCTAGAAGAAATCTTTTGGTATAAAGTTCAAATCGCCGCATCCCACCAATAATGTATACAGAAACAGAACACTAATTTAGATTTCTCCCATTGAAACATTTCATCACTTGAAAGGTTATACAATGCCACATCATTTCATCACTTGAAGGTTACACAGTGCCACTTCATTTCATCACTTGAAAGGTTTCACAATGCCACTTCCTTAAAAGTAAAACACCCAAACGCTCACCTTGAGAAAAAAAAATTTCTTTTCTTATGTTAGGTGAACCAGAATCGCTAATACAACTTTTAATTTGAAGTGGATACCACCGTGTACAAATTTAGTTTAGACTGGTTGACAACCCCCACTTGCATATATTAACCCCCACCTTAGAGGCCAGCCCCCACCTGTAAATGGGAATCGACCCAACCCCCACCTAGACAACATTTTTTGAAAATGCTGGACCCCACACCTGCTTGCTGGGTGTGAACTATGTAATCCCGCCATGAAACTTAACCATGAAATAAACGAATTGACTAAAATCTGCCAATCAAAGGCTTTGTCTGCTGTGACGAATGCTGCGTACTATTAAATATATTTTTGTTCCCTCGTTAATTTGATTCAAATGCTCTGCAATGAAAAGAGCTTCGCAATGAACATTTCAAGTTTTTACAAGAGTATGGTATGACCCGCATTTGCATCTTGACTTTTCTTGAGACAGTACCTCAATATGACGCAGTTTATTATCAGAGCTCCTCATGCAACGCCATGACCATGTTCCATTTTTGAGAGAACATAAGCTGTGTCAAGCCAGTCTTTTATTGTTTTCGTATTTAATATTGAAGAATTGCGAAGTTAACTGTTGTTAGTCCTCTTGCATCACCAACCGGCCAGGGTTTTTTTATATGCTTTTGAAGCACGGTACTCGAACTCTAGAGGCATTTAGAAGCAACAGAAATGTGGTTCTTGACATAAATACTCAGGATTTCTTACAGAGGCAGGGTGCCCAACGCGAAAGCCCTCTAACGTGGACAAAAGAAGAGGGAAAGAAGAAGAAAGAAAAGAAGAAAAAAGAGTTTATAGTATAGTTATAGTTTATATAGTTCATTATGAGACACATATTTACTGTTGTAGATAGTTCGCTGATAAGCATCTAATGTTGCCCAATTGCTCTTTGTAAATACACGGTACTAGAGAATGGTTGGAAGCAGATAAAGTTGTCACAACTACAGTTTGCTCATGGATTTGGCCGTTTGAGACAGTAGTGACTGTTTCATGCATTTGGTCAATTTTACTTGAACAACAAGAACTGTCCTAATTTGAATTATGGGGATGAGACTTTGATGTAGCTATATTCATATCTTTTTAGAGGCCGAAATCATACTCGGATGTTAATAGCTGGACCTCCAGCCAACCACTTCAGGCTTTAAAGCTCGCCACTTTGCAAAATACAGGTGGCCATCAGGTGGACGAAACCACGGAGGAACATGAAGATGTTTTCGGTAATAAAGCGGTCGACGAACGTAGAGACGTTTTGGAACAACTTCGTGCATTGGAAAAGGTAACGTAAAGTAAATTGTTTCGGCTATACACTTGGCAGTCTTGACAGTGTCATGTAGAAGTGATGCTTAGGACAACGGTTATTTTTCTGAAGGAACTAGCTTAACCCTCCCCTTTCGTGAAGGAATTCTTTTCATGGTTTTGTTAATATATTTTTGAAATTAGCGAGTATAAACCGCCCGTAATCTTAAGCCAATAAGTGTTGCGTGTTGTGCACTAAAGTAGCTTAGACCGAAATTGAGGGACGAGTTACTAGGTGATGCCATGAATTCAGGCATTCTCCACCTTCCATCTGTAAGTTTTAAGTTCGAAGCGCCGTGAGTCCACAGCCCCAGTTCTATATAATTAATGGTTAGACTCGTTATTGTAACTCTTTGTTCTTACGCCTGTGTACCATTTCATCCTTCCTGCGTTCGCGAAATTAACAGTCGCACTTGGAGGTAGTTACATTCTTCAAAACCCCTAGAGCTGCTTATACACTTCCTGCTTATTACAGGGAGTGGTTCCATGCCACATTTCCACCACCTCGGTGTACAACTAGGGATCGCGTTGACCTAATTATGACAGATCTTTAAAGTGTAGACGATCCTAGCGGTGCAGCAGTGTGGGCTTTTTATCATGCAGCCCATATGCACTTGTATACTTAGTAGTTCAGAGTTTTTTATGTCTTGTAATAGAGATTACCGGATATGGCATGTTGTCTTGCATTAGCCTAGAAGTGGCAATTCTGGTGTTAGAAATCGGGACTGAATAGGACTCCAATCGGTGTAGAACTTGCATTTGCAATGTATAGATTTGGGTAGGGCATCGAGGTGTGCTTTTAAACGGCCAGGCACTGATTTTTTTCAAGTCAAAGGGTTGCATAACTAAGCCTCTAGAACGAATGGGTGTGAACATTAAGAGGATTTCCTATTTCCCAAAGAACCTTTTAAAGATGCCATTAATTCGGTTTTATGAAAACTTCATTCTACTTGAAGGCTCTTTGGAAAACACTATCATGGTTGAACAGCCCACAAATCTATATAAAAGAAAGACGTGTAGGGTTTCTCTTTATTACTATTGTTTGAAATACTGGACTTGATTTAAATTCATCGATACCTTTCCAATGTGTTGCTTGGGGCTAAGCGACTTTAGCCAAGGTTTGATTATAAACACGCAGCACTTTTCAATTAAGCCAGATTAGAGGAAGTTGATCTCATTCATTATTTATTTTATACTCCTCTATTTAATATATGGCTCCAAATAGATGGGAACATGTGAAGATCGATGGGGTTTGTACAAAGCACAAGCCAAGAACTACTATTTATACCACCTGGAAATAAGGATTGCTGGAGAAATCCTTAAAAGGAGTATGTAAAGACTACGGGGCAACAGAGATAAAAGCCCAAAACATTTTGTTTGCCCCCCTCCCTTTTCGCCTATAATGGGCCAATGTCTAAGGTTTCAGTTGAGAAAAGGTATGTAGTTGTAAAGGGATATCGAGGAAAGGAATAATACCAGCACAGGGGAATGGGAACTTACCGATGATGTTTTTGCTTAAGAGCCATGGGTTCTATGATTTGAATCATACAACAAGTGCCCTTTCCTTCGGCAGTCTTCAAATATTTCCCGAAAGATAAATTGCGAGAACCATGTCCCCACGTAGTTTACGCAAGGAATCAAAGGTTCGCAAATGTAATATTGAGGTAGTAAGGATGTAGGCAGTTCCTTTCTTTTCTAAAATGATTTCGACATTTATCGGTATATTTCTTTGACTCCATTTATTGTGCTCAAGCTAAAAAACACTTATTCGCATTCTAGGTGAAAGACGATCTGCTGCACGAACTTGATATGAAAGATAACACTATTCATTTGCTTCAGACTCAACTGGTAAGATGCTAGTTATGTTCAATGTGTATATTGTGGAGAAATCTTTATGTCTATGTATCTATATGGTAATGAACATTATCATTTTAAAATGTATTTACACGGTAATTTTTACGCGTCAGTTTTATGAATTGTTAGACCTAACGGATCATGATATATGGAAATGTGATTATGTGGTTACAATATTGTGAGAGTCTAAGAGAGTCAGCAATATTCGTGGTGTAAACTATGGTTGTTCCTACTTTACCAACGGTCGTATCAAGAAGAAGTAACGCAACTGAGTGATATCGCCAGCCACTGATTTAAGATAGCCTTAAAAATGTGGTATATATTGATTAGTATCAAAGACGTCAGTTTGTCAGCGGTCTGCTGTATTTTTAGGCTTTTGCCAAATAGAGCATGGACTGCGTTTCTTTTGAACATTTTACGACATATAAGGTCTATCCCTCCAAAAAGTAAATTCATAAAAAAATCACACAGCAGGTAAACATTACTGGACCTCTGGATGTCCTACCCACTTTGGTTAACTTCTCAAACCACTCAGGCACTCTTTCTACAAACAAATGTAGTAATGTAAAGGTGAATTCTGTGCTATGTCGAATTCTGATTCTCGTTAAAAAGTCAGAAAACCATTAAAAGCTCTTAAGCAAGGACAAATTTTGGACTGAGTGAAAAGTCCAGCTGTTAATGAACTAGCGAAAATAATGCCTTATTTCGGACTGCACAGCTTCGGCTAACCGATGTTTTGTAGGGATAAACAAGTTTTGTTGGAACGACCGACTCGAACTGTACGAATAGAGACTACATGTCAGTCTCAGGAAGAAAAAGAACTCAAAGAGATGCAAACTGATGTTTGCAGCACTCACAACACAAGAAAGCTCAACGTAAGACTCCGTATAAAACTCAAACTCATTACAAAAACAATGTTGTTTATAAGTAATTACAATAAGTAACTACCGACGGGATATCTCATTACGGAACGTCACGTGTTGTGTATGCTGATTCGCTAATGCCGCGGAACTTTAAAGTAGGGGTGACAGTAAGTATAACTTAATATGAATCCTCACAAGCTCTTCAATGATTTAAAACCTCTTAACACCGAAGTTGAAGATGTAGGAACGAAAGGAAGGGAAATTGTTTGGGTACAATCCTCTGTATTTCGTTTTTGTTTTTCATTTCGAGCATTTCAATTAGAAATATCTACATTTTTTCGCCGTGAAGCACTCTAGACACCAAGCAAAACGAGGCACTATTGCTAGCTTACAAGTGTCATTGAATCACAACATAAATGGACCGTACGAAATGATACTTTTATATAGCAGTCTACTGCCGTTATTACTGAAATCTGTGTTTACCTGCGGACACTTGAAATCTAGGAATCTTTTGTATTTGCTTTTGGTACAAGATTTAAAGAGTTGCTTATAGTTGGTCTAGTTGCTTATGGTTATTTCAGTGATAAATAACGGTAATCTCAATCAGTGCCTTTCGATGTGTTTGACATTTAGGAAGGAAATCATTTCCGCGAAGAGAAAGAGGAGTTGCTAGAAGAAAATATAATTCTTCACGAGGAGGTACAAAGATTAACAGAAGAATTAGAAGTTTATAAAAGAAAACTTAAGGACGAGGTACTTAATATTTTTATTTAAATGCTCTTTCATGCGATAAACAGGCATACCACTGGTCAAGGAAACCTTAGAAAATTCAAGAGTGATTTGTGTGAGCTGCGTCCAGGCAAGCATGTTGTTGCAGTCCTCTTTACCTCTGTTCCACTGCTTCTTTCGTAGTTAAAGATTATGTAACAAAGAAAATAGAGTGGATAACGAACTTCGTCAAATAGGAAATGTTGAAAGACATCGCCAAAGAATTGTGAGACATACAGAGACTGTCACCTTTTTCAGCTCGTTATCTTCTCTTCCTTAAGGTTATGTGAAAATGTTAACCCAATTTTGGTGTTCATACTCAACATTGACTATTACTAGTATAGAGAAGCTGACATGCTAAGGAGACGTGTTTAAGTTAGCTTTCGTTGTTCTCAGTGTTCGTTCTGACATTTTCAAAGCGATTTTTATTATTAGCACTCACAACAATTGAAAATATAGTAGATCGTTCTTCTCATTGATAGGTACTGGACATGGATCAACCTGACTGCTCACCAATGTAAGTACAATTGTTGCAAAAGCAGGGTAATGTCACAAAACTTCAAATATTTTATCTTACCATTTTATAGACAATAGTCGAACTAGAATTCGGATAGAAGTCGCATATAAGTCGAAAAAGAGACTGAGGTGGAAAAGAACTCTTGGGATGAAAGGTTTTCTTCGAAAAACTGAATTAGCGAGAGAGATATCGTATTTTCTGCCATTACCTGTTTTTGGTAAAGTTCGTCCGGCTTTTCCCTACTGCCATACAATATACTAGCAATATGAAGTGAATTATACTAGTGGAATCGCAATAAGAAGTTGTTGGAAAAAACAGAGAGAAGAAGCTATGGAGAACCATGATAGCTAACGCAATGGCTGGTACCAACACACACATACACACACACACACACACACACACACACACACACACACACACACACACACACACACAGAAAGATCGGTGGTGGAACACCTGGGCTGGCCTGCAGACTGACGACACGGCGCTGCGATGTAAGGTAGAGTCATGGTGATGCATTCGTAGGCATTCGTATAGGGGTCATCCATAAATGATGTCCGGCATTTTTCGGGTAAATTTTGCCCCCCTCCCCATCTGTCCACATGTGTCCGGTTTGGGCGAATACCCCTCCCCTGTTCAGCAGACACAAGTTATATTACCAGTCGAACGGACTGGATTTCTAAACTTGCCTGTGGTTGGTAACCCCTGTGATTAGCCCATTGAAAAAAGTGGATTTGCATGCTGACTCAAAGGCTGGAATGAATGAAGTATGGCGTAATGGCTGTCAGACCAGGGACCACAAGTGGTGTTAACTCTTATCTTGATTCACGAGATAGAACAATCTCGGCCAAAAATTTAACCTGCTTTTAATTACTGTTTTGGCCTCCAGCTGTCATTGCCTGCGTCTATGAACAAATAGAGACAACAAACTGATCTTTACATCACATTGGCCAGTGGAAAACATTTGGCGTACAACTTTCATGCAAAGCACAAAAAGGATGTCCGCTTTGGACAGACACCCCCTCCCCCCTGTCCATCAATGTTCTGTTTTAGGCAGACTCCCCCCCCCCCATCGACTGGACATCCTTTGTGGATGACCCCATAGGACATTTATTTCCGGGTGTCATCAATCATTCACGGCGGATATTGTTATAGAATTGTGAATCAAACACATCACTAATGAAACCTTTTTTTGCAGCACAATGGAGCAATACGAATGAATTTATCTTTGTTGCGGCATGGCATTATTAATGGCTAACTATCAAATGACTTTCATCGCATTCATAATGATTCAACCTCAAGGTCTCCATTGCAAGACCATAAACATTTCCACATTGGACTCGGCTAGTGCCCTTCAACCGTCTCAATGATGGACCAGACTTTCAAGGCATGAAGAAACCTTATGGGCGAACTCATGAAATTGTTATGGTGTTACTGTCAAGCATTTTGGGAGACTGTGGTAGACGAAAGTCACTCTTCACGACACAGTCTCTTGAATTTTCGTACAAAGCAACCATAAAACATTAACTTATTTCGTTGCTTGAACTTCATGTCGATTCCAGTGGTTTCTGGTTTTGGTAGATACACTTCCCTGATGATTTTTGAAAGGATGAATGTCTTGGATTGCCCATATATAGGACGGAGTGTTGGAAGTGACTATGATGGGTCAGTAATGTGTCACATATTCCTAGATTGCAAATCTTAAAGATTTTGGAAGTGGATTGTTTTGCTAAACGTGTTCGCCATACACTGATCACAGCAATCGTATGCAGTAAAATGAATCCGTTACTTAACGGAATATCCAAATTTTGTACCCCAAACCAACCTTTCAAGTGGATTGTAAAACATACTGTAATTTCTAAAACAATAGGAGAGAATCTGGCATGTCATTAACAACTATTTAACAGATATCTGAGTGTTGAATCTGTTTCAGGCCCTCCCAAATCTTGTGGTTTTCTGATTTTTCCGCGTCATTATTGTGGTGAACAATGTAGTACCTTTTTCAGGACCTACAAAATGCTTACAGAGTGTTTATATATTTATAAGGTCTCTTACACCTGTTTAATAATTGTGTGCTTAATATGTTACTAGATAACCACATAAACATAAGAACTACTGACCACAATCTTCCCTTGACTAGTACTAATACACCAATAATCGGAATAAGCTAAATTGTTTTTCAAAGTGAAACAAATAATCGTTTATTGATTAGCATTTCATCATTTTTAAATCGTAGGGTGCGTTGTTAAAGGAAAGTTTGTTGCCTTAGAACCACGTCCTGTCCTCAAGGCTAAGAAACGGAGTAACGTCTTGAGAACCAAGATGTAAATGCTATTGTTGTTGTTGTTGTTGTTGTTGTTGTTGTTGTTGCATGGTGGTTATGTCGTAAGAATGGAATACTCATACGTCCTCCTTTTGTTTTTCACTCATGGCATACGACGGCCTGTGATCTTACTTTCAGTGAATTACAGTATAATCATCCTAAACTGACGATAAGATCTTGGAGATCCTTAAAAATCTGTTTTGTATCTCTTTGATAAGTTGCCATTCATTTAAAAGACTTCTTGAGGGAATCGTTAACAGTGATGGATTACCTCCAGTTAAGGTAGTCATTGATTTGGATTGCCTCTAGTTAAGGTAGTCATTGATTTGGGCTAGTAGTAGACTACAAATTCTAGGATTTTTGGCAGTCATTGATATTTTACTGCCACCATCCCAGTAGGTACAGAAAAATAACAGCAGTACCAAATGGCTCAGAAGTTAGACTCTGAATTTTAGGACTGCGCTTTATATACTGATTTCTTAGATTAAAAACTTGTATCTGTGAATAGATCATAACTGTTTCAGTTATAAAACAAGGGCTGGTATATGTTTTATCCAAGCCATTTGTGTTGATAACATCAAAAGTTAATGTGTTTCCTCAAACAAAAGCTATGGTGACTTCGTTTTCGCTTACAATACGCGAATATGTACTATACCAAAATCGATATAACCTGTTGACATCGTATTGTTCACTGTTAATGGCCCCTTGCCATGCAGCGCTCTCTGTGGAACCAATGTAAACGTCGTCGGTTCGTGGTAAAGTGAAGTTTCCACATGCGATCCACAACGCAATGATATTCAACTACAAACTGGTTTTATTCCACAGGACGTCTACAGTCAGTGGCACTTTTACTTACACCGAGCTTAGTGGTGGCCAGTTTGTTTGCATTACACTCTACTATGTTTTGGATTTCGTTCACGGATTCACTAAATTCGTAAATAAGCATGCATAATCTCATTTATTTCAAATAACTTGTCCCGTAGTATTAAAGATGGTTTTGCCAAGCAGTTAGGCAGCACATCAAAGGCCAAAGTAGGCTTGCTTCAGCGGATGTACTCCCATGACAGAGGTACACTCTGCACATTTCCTTTATTTAGATCACCATACTCATGTAAATGTATAGCACAATGTGACTGTTCTCGCTGAAATTGAGATGTGAAGAGAGACATTTTCCAATGACTAGACAATGAGTACTTGAATTTTGCATTATTCCCCCCTGACTGATCGTATTTCTATCGTATTTTTACAACATTACCATTTTCACAAGGTGTAGCCACCTGCAGGTTGTAATAGCCCTACCAAACTTATCCAATATATTTCGGTGATTGATATCATACTGGAAGATCCTGTATCTGGCCAGCTTCCAAAAGCGACGTGCTTAATGTACGTGGTGCTTATTTTTCACAGTAAACAAAGATTAAAAGATTACTTTCTGTCTGAAGATTACTTTCAGCCGAGAGGTCAGACATTTTCATAGTTCGATAATCCATCCTGCTACGCTATGTCGTATCTTAAGCCATGAGTTGTCTACATCTCCCACTGTTCGTTTTATGATCGTTATTTAATGGTATCCGTCCACATAAGTGGTGTTTTTTTGTATTCATTGCTATTGTTTACCGTGACGAGTTTGCTGTATGTGAAAATTGACAGGAATTTGGTAGTTAACGTCAGGGCGAATGCTAGGAGGAGAAGACATCTAAGCACGGTTCTGTTCAAAATGATTTCAATTCCAGCTGTTTTTCTAGCGTTATCCAAAACTATCCACGTAGTGCAAAGAAACATTCCAGCTGCACGGTAATTTTGTTAACGCTGTCACTGTTATTGTTAGCATTTTACTTTGGAATTGTCATCGATTTGAAATACATTGAATTGCACTGCTATAGAAAACAGATAATTATGTCGTTTGTGATAGACAGGTGAATTAATCAAAAAGCAGACCATCAGTGGTTGTAGATCAAGGAATCTACAGTAGTCTGAAGGATTGCTCTTCTTACAATCGAGTGCGATAAGTGTCGATATATATGTCCAGTTGTAATCACGACTGGCTGGAAAAAGTGGAATTGCTGCCTTCCAAAGTTAAACCTAATTCTTATAGTAAGGAAGAAAATGCACAAGATGTTGCTTGTACTTTGGTTAATCTACAAAATCGCAAACCACAATATCGTTCAACTTTATCATACCAACTCAATGTTTTGATCAATGGTGTCTAATAATTTAAAGTGGAGAAAACAGCAAGAAAAGAACAGACGCCATTGGTGGTTTCGATCTATATCACGTGACACAAGCTATAACGGGCAACGCGAGACTTACTTTTAAAATAAGCCCCCTTTAGATTCATATCCAAGTCCAAAGTACGTAGTTTGCCATATGAGTAAGTAATTCTTTCTTGATGAGATGATATTTTCGCACTACGTGACAAAGATTTCTGAAACTATGTGCATTTGAAATAAAATCGTTGAAAATAGAAAACGAAAAAGCCATAATGCAGGACAAAACATGTTAATCTTCGTTTATCCTACTTGAGACAAGGTATCAAGTTTTCAATGGGAAAATACCATTCATTGTTTAATTTGGACCGACTCTGAAACTTTAAAATCATCCTAAGATTATTCGTATGTCGAGAACTACATCAACAGAATGTAGATATGTATATTCTTCCCCTGTGAAGTTGACCAATCACAAATGCTTGATTTTAGGGCTCAAGGTGCTTAATGAAAAATAAAAGTCGGATGCTTATTTGAGGGGAAAGCGTATGAAAATCAATTGGTTCTGAGATATTTGTTGCGTTTATGTACGTCTAAAAATGGCAGATGACGACATCAAAGATGTTGTAAGGAGATTTCAAGTGTCACTTTATCTGACTAAGCAAGTTACTAAGAACTTAGTTGTTACAGCAATATAAAGTTCTTTTACGTCAATGTACTAACGTCCACTGTGTCCACTTCTACATGTAAGTCCTTTTTTTCTGATTACAATGTAATCCCATTAAAGAGAGCAGTAAATGATGAGTAAGTTAGGCGTTATTTGTTTTACTAATAATCCCCATTTCAACATTCGTATCTATTAATTTAAATGGCCAGCTTCGCTTACTTTAATTTAGCGGGAAAGTAAACGTAAGTCAGAGATGAGAGTCTTAACTCGTGAAATTACGGAGTTATCTATACTTTTGTAGATTTGCTTGCACTAGCATGACAAATGTGGAACAGTTTATGTAATCGTCGTTTCCTCTTGTCTTGCTTTGTTTAGGATATGAAGGAGATTGACGCGGAACACTTTGCCACAGGACAACAGACACTGCCTCGTGGAGAAAAATTGCAGTCGTTTATTATCATAAAAGCTTTAGGACGTGTTAATAAATTCAATTATTCTATTTTGTAGTTATGAATATTTTTGAAGTTATCTTTGTGATGACGATATACAGCCTGTTATTTTGTAATTACTGATATGATGTTGCAGCGTCAGTTGTGACAGATTGAGCAACCTATTTAACAAATAGAAAACATCACTTTGCCATCAAGAATCACTTTTATTGGAAGATTAGAGACTTGTCCGCATTCAACCAGTAAACACCAGGAAATGGCACTGATGTGAATAATAAACACAAAATACGATACAGAAACACACATTTGTTGTCTTTAACTATGCATGAGACCTCTCGCGTTTCGTTTCGTTGCGTTGTGATGTGTTATATTGCATTACAATGTGTCGTACCAAAGAGGAGGTACTGTAGATGAGTTCAATGAAGGCCAGTCTATAGGTAATTCCCTTTGTAAGGAGCAAAGGCCTTGTTTCACTGACGTGGAAACTAACTGAAAGGTATGTCTAGATGTGGACGAAGAAAAGACGGCATTAATGATAGTAAATCAAAATGAACCTCGGAATAAATGAAGTCACACGTTGCAGGCTGAAAAGCAATTTTCGTATAACTGCTCGTCAGAATCGAATGTCATAAATACAATTAGAAACAAAGAAGAAAAAATTACAAATTAAGAAAACACAAATGCCTGTTGGTTAGTGACTTACAGGATACGGACGTGGACGAAACTGGCCAAAGTTCTGGCCAAAGTTTCCACAATTTCTAATGCCTGGTTCATATGGAGGACAAAACGGTTTTAAGGAGCTTAAAACAGATATAAATTGGTTTTTAGGCCTTAAAACCAAAGTGATTCACATGATGGGACAAAACGGTTTTAGTCGCAAGACATTAAAACCATTTGATTTACACTAAGGACCAAAGTGTTTCAAGGTACCTTGCAACTAAAACGAACTAGTCGCAAAGGGATAACGAATATCAGCAGGGTGATTGTGGAAATCAGCAGCACTATTGTCAAAGCAAAGATTACTCAAACAAGTCAAATTACTAATTTGTCAAATGTAAATAAACCAAATCATCACATTCCACAATCTGGCAACGGTAATTGCCACATGACGCAAGAGTACTAACACATGGTGTGCGTAGACAATGCACACCGCGGGTGGTTTCCTGAAAACATGTTTTAATGGAGCAAAAAAAATTTTCCCCCTTAAAACCGGCCAAAAACATAACGGTCTCGAGGGCACTTCTGATTCACATGGAGAACAAAACGGTTTTTAGCTCTGAGAACCATTTTGTTTAAGCGCTTACGACCGTTTTGTTATTCTCGCAAAGAACGGGAAAATTTTGATTCACATGGAAAACAACTTCGTTCGCTGCCATTAAAACGTTTTTGTTCTCTTGGCTTAAAACCGTTTTGTCCTCCATGTGAACCAGCCATAAAGCCTCTACAACTCGTACGTGGAGGCCGGGACGAGCTTGATTTAGAGTTGTAAACCTGTTAATTCTAAAGCCTTCGCAGCACTGAGGATTCAGCAGCAGATGCTGACCGGTGTTTCATACCAGTCCCCCTGATAAGCAGCGGGGACTCACCAATTGCTGAATCATGCTTGCAATTTTCTTCTTTGACAAATTTCCCTTATATGATACCCACGTCGGACCACAGCTGGAACATGTTTGATACTAGTGACCAGAACTTGTGTTGTACGGCCAATGTAGCGAGCTCCGCACTGGCATTGGTGCTGAGCATTACCACAGTAACTTGTACCTTAAGGGCACTGACCAGATTCAAACCCACGACCTCATGATTACCAAACCAACGCCTAAACCATTGGACTATCATGTTCAAATGCTAAGGCGGAGATCTTTAGTGTCAATCTCTCGTGAGTTCTCTACTCAGTGGGTACGCGGAAATTATTTAATGGAGGTCGTGGATTCGAATCCGGTCAGCGCCCTTATATTGCAAGATATTGTGGTAATGCTCCACTCTTTGAGAATTATATATAATTGCAATGTGTCTGCTGAGAATACGTATATGTCTGGCACTGATGAAGGCTCAAAGCTGAAACACAATAATTAGTATTCTTGGGTGCCCAATAGACGTCCCTCCCGCTAATTAATTTTCAAAAAATTTCCACCCAGGACATCCTTGTTCCAACCCCCCCGCCTTTTAATTTTTAAGTCATCTCCCACCCTTTGCAATTTTTGAGGAGGTATTATGGCGGGCAAATTGAAAAGATCTTTATTAAAATATGGAAACCACACATTAAAAAGATGAAGGTGGCCCTTTACGAGGCTCAAGGAAGTGTGCAGACGCACATTACAAATGTTAGCAATAACACTGCCATTAAGCAGGACGATGAGGGGAACAATTTAAAAATCTTGGAAGGCATGTAGGAGACTACCATAACTTTGAAAAATTGAGTATTGGTTGTGTTGTATTACCCTACGTTTAGGAAGTTGTAGTTGATTATAAACATTGATTCTTGACTTCACTTTTTGTCCCCCGTCTATTACATTTTTGGTCATTTTCCAAACCCCCGTCTATTCCAACCCCTTCCCTTTTATTAGGTTTTTGAGATTTTTAGCGTTTTGCTAAATAATTATCATAATAACAAATCGATGGTAGATGACAGAGAGTTGATTTCAATGCGAGATAAAGCATCTGCGACAGTGTTTTCTTGTCCTTCGATGTGGCGAATGTCAGTTGTAAACTGGGAGATATAATCCAAGCGACGGATTTCTCTTGGAGAATAGCGATCAGATGATGAAGATATAGCATGTGTGATAGCTTTATGATCTGTTAAAACGCAGAAGGAGCGGCCTTCAAGGAGGTGACGGAAATGCCGAATAGATAGACAGATTGCCAGTAATTCACGTCCAAAAGTACTGTAACGTGTTTTGCGAGGCTGGAAACGGCGGGAGAAGAACGCGATCGGTTGCAAAGATCCATGACAAATTTGCTGTAAGCAAGCGCCGACGGCAACATTTGATGCGTCAACCATTAAAGAATATGCAGCATCAGGCAAAGGATGAATAAGAAGAGTAGCTTCGGCAAGTTGAGTTTTGATTGATGTAAATGCATCTAGAGCAGCGGGAGGAAGTTGGAAATCCTTAGGTGAAGTCTTGGTAGAAAGAAGATCTGTGAGAGGTTGAAGGATAGTGTTGCAGTTGGGAATGAACCGGCGGTAAAAATTTACGAGGCCAAGGAATTCTCTCAATTTGCGAATAGAAGTTGGAGGAGGAAAATCTTGGATAGCCTTTACTTTCCGTGAAAGAGGTTTTATGCCAGAAGATAAAATGTGGTGTCCAAGAAAATCCAAAGAGGAAGAACCAAATTCACATTTAACCGGATTGATAATGAGGCCATAATCACTGAGACGTTGAAAAACAAGTTTGAGATGAGAAAGATATTCTGCTTCGGAAGAGCTTGCAATAAGTAGATCATCAATGATGCATACACAAAGTCCAGTCCACGCAAGACTTGATCAATGAAGCGTTGAAACGTCTGCGCAGCATTACGTAGGCCAAAGAGCATGCGGAGAAATTCAAATAGACCAAAGGCGGTAGTAATAGCGGTTTAAGGGACGTCTTCAGGAGCGATAGGTTTTTGGTGATAGGCACGTACAAGATCGATTTTCGAGAAAATGCACTTTCCGTGAAGGTTTGAAGTAAGATCTTGAATATGAGGAATTGGATAGCGGTCTGGGATAGTTACTTGGTTGAGGGCGGGATAATCACCAGATGGGCGCCAGTCACCGGGCTCTTTCTTCGGGACCATATGCAAAGGGGATGAGCAAGGGCTGTTAGAAGTGCGAATGATGCCTAGCTGCAGCATATGATCGAATTCAGCTTCGCTGCTTTCATGCGATCAGGAGCAAGGCGTCGAGGTCGAGCATAAACAGGTGGTGCACGAGTAGAAATATGGTGAGAGATACTGTGCTTAATACCTGATTGTTGATAAGAAGGTCGTGTAATTGACGGAAATTCTTGAAGGAGTGCGTTATAGGCAGATTCGGCTGTGGGAATAGCATACATGGGGTGACAAGAAGGCGTAGATGAGGTGATTCCACAGATGGAAAGTGAGGTGGTGGTGTCTAAAAGCTTTCTGTGTCGAACATAAACTTTAAGTCCAAAATGAGCGAGAAAATCGGCACCTAGTATGGCCATAGGAACATCAGCGATAATAAATATCCAAGAAAATGATCTTCTTAGTCCTAAGTCAAGCGTAAGAGATTTCTGTCCATAGGTTGTAATAGAAGATTGGTTGACTGCTTGTAAAGAAAGAGTAGAAGGGCGGCGTTTCTCTTGAGGAGTTGGAGGAAGTACACTGACGTCAGCACCAGTGTAAACAAGAAATTTCAAACCATTATGGCGATTGACAATGTAGAAAAGAGGTAAGATGTAAGATGTAGAAGGAGAAGTAAAGGAACAAGGAGCAGTGCAGTTGATAGCGTTTGAATCAAATTTCCAGTGATACTAGCACTGTGATCCGACATGTGGCGTGCGACTGAAAGAATTTGTGTCTGTCTGTGAGAATGCGTGTGAGATGAAGGGCGATGAAAATGAGCACGTGGTTGAAGTTGTGTAGTGAATGACTCGATTTGGCTTGCGAGGGCTGAAACTTGTTGTTCAAGCTCTTGGATAGTGGATGACACATGAGTATGTGAGGAAGTTGAATCCGCTGGAGTTAGGACATTGGCGTGAGAATCGTGGCTAGGCTCTGTGATGTTGAATGATGGAGCAGTGTTTGTTGTTGTGGTCATGGTTGAAGTATGATTCGATATGAATGTTCGTGAGTAAATAACACCAGTAAAATACTGTTACACACGGGGTCACCAATTTTAGCGTATTGCTAAATAATGATCATAATAACAAAAGGTTACTAACTCACCAGCAAAGGCAGAGACGAAAGGAACCACGCCAAGTTTACTGTTCTGGCTACGCCGTCATGTTTTCTTCAACTACCATTTCTTACTAACTAAAAATCGTGGCTAAGTTAAGTGTTCTATTAAGAAAGTAATTAAGAAAGTGATTGTTCTTCAGACAATGGATGACGTCGCTACAGATTTTTCCAACCCTCCCGTTTATTACAACCCCCCTTCTATTAGGCACCCAAGAGTAGCCAAAATGAATCTACGAAACTGTAAAATCTTACATTTCCTTTCTCAGGCTGTTTTTGGCTACAGTCATTGTTCATTGCATTTTTCCTGCGCATGCGGCATGTTTGGTCGTAGACCTAATACTCAACCAAATGCCGAATTTCATAATACATCTCACAAGCGGGGGCCGATCAAACCGTAATTACTTTCAAAATGAGATTGGATTTAAATCACCGGTTAGGTGCTAGTAGTCCAGGCTTTTGTGCCTGACTGTTCTTAGAACACATAGCTTACCAGATTTACGTAAATGACAAGATACTTTTAATAAGGGGGCAATAATTTCATTGACCCAGCTCATACACCTAACCTTCTTCGGTTAAATTGTACGTTAGCTCGTTCCACAAAGCGGCGATGGTGTTAAGTGACTTGCCTAAGACGGCTGTCTGTTTAATCAAATTATCCTCAAATCCGAAGTCGTTAAAGACAAATATCAGATCTATCCCAAGATGGCTCAAGACAACTTGAAAACCTTTAATCGGATCTTATCTGACCTCATATTTGTTGGATGCACGTTAACACACCATTTGGATTCATAACAAAACAAGATTGCTTCCTAGCTGACTTATAGTTTACCAGGTTTAGCTCTCTGTGGTTACTTATGATGTATTTGGAGTGCTCCTTGGAAGACGAGTTAAAGAACCCAGCTTACTTTGCTTACAGGAACCACAGGCCCCTCTGAGATCAGTTCGATGAAACGACGTGATATCTTGCTTATTTGTGTTATTATTATTATTATTATTATTATTATTATTATTATTATTATTATCTATTATTATCTATTATTTCAGACTCCCCCTGGCATGGTACAGGGAGCTCGTAGTCTCCTTGTACACATCGTGAAACTTACTAACCGTTTCATTTGGAATAGCCGATGTGATAAAATTTTTGAAAACATTGATGAAACCCCCCTTGAGATTTCATCACGGATTCTTGCTACTTTACGAGCCAGAATCCGTGACGCTCATGCTCGAGACCCTAGCAATATGCAGAGCTGGGCCTATGGCTCAGCTCTGTGTATTGCAAGCGACGCAGAACTGCGGATTCTCTTTTAAGGATCTCCAGATGGGCTTGTACCAAAGGAAGGAGTTCCATGCAACTCAGCTCTCACCATCATGGTTGTACACTAACCCTAACCATTCCTCACAACCACCACTAACTCGTCAAACACCCTTTACCTCAGCGCTAACACACGAGCATCAACTAACCCTAATCCTTGGGCATGATGTATCTCTCTTGTGCATTGACAATAAAATATATCTCCTGTATACCGTAGCCCCCGTTGTTAATGATTAACCCGCAAACCGCGCTGCTTATCAGGGGCACTGGTATGAAACACCGGTGGCTATTGAATGGGAAAAGCAACAGAAAACAGGCGTTAAGTTACTAACAAGTATCACATATAAAAAAAGCACTAAAGAAGCATCAATGAAAAATATGCTGTTATCAAATAAATACCTACACAACTTCAAGTACCAGAAGAATTAATAAATTACTATTATCACATACTTGGGGGTATTTTTTCTCTAGGTATGAGATATGAGAGGAAGGTGAAAATTTTTTGGCAAAATTTTAAAAAATTTTAGTGTTTTTGTTGGTAGTTGTTGAGCCATTTTGACTGTATATTCGCTCAGACAGGATCATGAGAATTTATAAACTTGTGAACTTTCGTGTGAAGTTGATATAATTCCTTTTCGGTAGCAGACAAGTTTTGAGTCGAATAACAACATCGGGTTTCAACGTAGGAAATCTTGTCCAAATTATTATTTTTTTTCTAAGCGTTGTATAGTGGAAAAGTTAAAATCATACTTCATTAAAATTCTCTCCTGTTTAATGAACTGCAGAACGCCGCAACTCGTTCAGCTTCATTCAGTATTATACACAATATTGAGACAGGTTAACGGTAAACAGAAAGCATTTTTTCCATCTTCAAAGGCGAACAGGAATGTCAGCTCTTTCTCCGATACCTTAATAAATTACATCATCATCACAAGTCTTTCTTGTCTGTGTCATCTCCTCTATTTCGTGGACGGTTGTCATATTGAGGATGTCACCAATAATACGTTGGATGTACTGGTGGTAGCTTAAACTTGATCTGCCAAGTTTCTTCTTCACATGGGTTGGCTCCCACAGGGCATGTTGGTAACCTGGTGCCTGTTTATCCATCCTTAGCATCTGATCCAGGAGCGAGAGCTGCCTATATGTTCAAATCAATTCTTTCGTTTTTTGCCTTTTTATATAGCTCTGTGTTCCTGACCCTGTTTCTGTGTTTGATGTTTAGCATGATGTGGTAGGATGAGGAGCCGAGGGTGTTGATTTTTTCTCGCGTGCTTTGGGTGAGGACACATGCTTTGCATCCATAGAGAAGAACGGATAGGCATGTTGTTCGGGAAAAGGACAGTTTTGTGTCAATTGGCACGTGGACACTCTTTCAAAGCTTTTCCAAATTCCAAAGGGCTGACCAGGAAAGGCCTTTGTGCCTCTTGATATCATCGCTAATGTTTACAACTAAGGAGTCGAGATAGTTGATTTCCGAGACCTCTTCAATTACTTCACCTATGACTGTCAGTTTTTCATTTGTATTGATGTTAAACTTCAGATATTCGATCTTTGGAATGTTGATTGTAAGGTCGGCAGCTTCAGCAGCAGTGGCGGTAGCTGTAAGTTGAGCTTGACCATGAGGTAGTGATGACTCTAGAAGCCAGATGTCATCTGCAAAATTAAGGTCGTTTAATATGATTGGCGGGTGTGTCCTTGATCGGCGTGAGTGGGTCTCTACGCTAGTGCTATCCATACCGACGCGATTAATCGATTACAAACCGGTTCAAGAAAGAGTCGACTCATATGAGCCATACCGACGCATCGT
>JAAAKM020000254.1:0-16324 GCA_010016025.2 Alatinidae sp. Z8VKAUB7J3 | reverse complement strand
TTTACAGTAAACCGCGTTCGATGATGTAACAGCCCTAACTTTCAATTTCCTATTGAGCTGTGGTCGTTGTAGGATTCCTTCTCAAAGTTGTCGCTCTAGTCTTGGAGAGGATATTCCAGCTTAGCAGATTCCAGTGTCCATGTCTTACGATTCCACCGCACGCAGTTTTTTGCCTGTCAGTACATATAAACTTCCTGGTTGTGTTCTTTCAACCATTTCTGAAGAAGAGATATTTTTTCCTGCTACCCACATGTCGGATCAACCCCTGTTGTATCAGCCAAAATCATACTGTAGTTTTGCCTATTGACAGACTGTGCCGATTACAGTTAGACTCTTCCCAACGCTTTTAGAAATGGCTAATTGTAATCTTCTAAACTGAATTTGTCAGTGGGCCCATCGAAGGGGAATCACTTCTAACGGGACAATTCTATTTGAAAACGTCTGAACTTAGCCCTAGATGGGCGAATAGTTGTCCCGCAATACGGGTTGACGCCAAGGCAGTCACCGGAAGAAATGGGTCCACTTATAGGGGTCTGAGGAAACTGAAAAAGAGAAAGAAAGGCATTGCGGTATCTGTCATAAACTGCACTGTAATGGCGTGGTGTCGGGCCGTACAGAGAATGCCGGACGTGCAGTTTAGTGTGTTCTAACGAATCTATCCTGGGACATATGCAACACCGTTTATGGCAGATTTACATACGCCCACTAATTATGGTTTGTCAAATCTATGTATCATATCCATGACTGCTCACGTGCATATTCAAATTAATGGTAATTTGTCCACAAAGCTCACATGCCTATCAATATGTACCACAAACATTTGTAACCACCACGTAAACAAATTCATGGGCCATGCGTTGTAATAACCGTCTAATCTCGCTGAAAGTTGAACTTTGTACCCCCATAACAATAAGCAGTTAACATCGAAAGCGCTCTCCTTGGTTACACCCATAGTTTGTTAACGAAACCACCACAACTGACGTCATTATCAGGTAGTTATACAAATGCAAGTGTCGGAACTTGAATGGGGCATGCAAGTATTGTATGAAAGAACATTTAAGCAGCCGCAAGCGCTCTATAGTTTAATACCAGTAAAGGGTAATCTTGAAACATAAAGAGGAATCTGGCACTAGTGGATTCTCTTGATCATTTCAACGGATGCGGGTTTAAGTATCGAAACAGCCGCAACATGTGCTTTGCGAACTACATTCAAAACGAATAAGCCAATGATGACTTGTACTAGCACCTTTCAAGCCTTAGTCAAGCATACAAAGCACAAGGTGATACGGCTCAACTTGCAAGACACAAGTGTAATATCATCAGCTTCTACACGTTCTGTCTCCAAAACTCTTCTCCAGTGGACTGGATGCGAGTCGTGGCTGAAATGACTTGGAAGTTTTCAAACCTTCCAAGTACTAGTACTGAACCATGAGCGGTGGTATTCCAAAATTTAGAACATACTCTAGAAATAAGCATCACGAAATGCTTACAACTAACGCCCTTCTTTTAAACGCGCCTCCCTTATCGGTTGAAAACAAGTTGAATGCTTAATGCTGTTTAAGTAACACTTGAGTCAATGGATATTTCAAGTCAAGGAAAGTAAAAGGAAATTTGTTTTCGATTGGAAAATCTTCCCTAAAAATGTACTGGTAACAAATGTTGAAAATGAAACAAGATGGTAAAAGTATATTTATTCGGAACAATTACTTAACGCCCAAGGCGTCTATTGGAAGCATTACGGTCGATATTTTTTTGTACGACATTATCCGTCTGATACCAGTTTTTGACAAACAGTCCTGATTCTGGGCAAATTTACTACAAAATAATGTTAGTACTAGACTTTTGGGCAGGTTGTTTAAAATTTGGGGTACTTTGGGGATATTTTAAAGATTAGTCATAATTCTTGTGTCCATTAAATTTTTGGATACAGTATTGTCTTAGAAACAAAACGAGCAAACCTTTTCTTCTAAATGGCGTTCAAACATTGTCATATTTTGGTACATGTAAAGGGGTTACTAACTTAACCTTTGGATTCACTGTGTCTTGAATGTTTTTCAAAGGTTGACCACAGTTAGCTTCGCGTTTTCGACAGTAGTACTCCTAACCTAATGAACTATTGCAGGTGTAGATACTTGGAAAACAATGCAACGAAAGAACGGTTCCGGGTACTGCTTGCTCCGTAAACAGCATGCCATCATATTCCAAGCAAAAAGGGCAAATTTTCGTTAGCTACCAAATGTCGGGGAAACACAACTGCCCATTAAGCAATTCCCATGTCTCCGTATCGTACATTTTTTGCCGCAGCCTGAACCGTTGCTTGATACCTGGCACGTTTTTGGTGACTGCAGAACAACATTACCTATAAACTTCATTATTACAATTTCCAACAAGATGACACACTGGTCAAGAAAACAAGTAACCGGTCATGGTTAATGAGCCAAAGGGCCCCGGTCATGTGAGGCAGTGAGCAACTGGTTAATCACTGACTTAACCTGTCACATGGAATATTTGGGATAAGCTGAAACTAAACACAAACTACAGTTTCTTCTCTACACTGATACTGGACTTGTTCTCCTTTGGTTTATTCTCTGCTTACCTCAGATTATTGATATGAAGACTTACATTCAGGACGAGTCAAGGAAACAAACACACGCGTAATCTTATGGTTTTAGTCTATTTTGGTGACCAGGAGATCGAAATCCAAAGCATGAGATCATGATGTCCTACCATGCTGGTACCTGATAACCACGTGACACTTTGTGAGACTACAATTGGAGGCTTCGTAACAAGCACTGGAAACTTTCGACAAGGGACGGGTGGATAATATGTACTCAAGATATTAAAATAACTGACTGTTATGAAGCCGCTGATAGCAGAACTTTCATGATCATAAAATAGCGTTTGTTGAAGTTGAAGAATCATACCTCAACTGTAGTGTTTTTATGGGAAAATTTCTGTCACTATATCACTCATCTCCAAGAGAGAAGCAGCTGGGCAGACCAACATTGCTCCATTCCATGAAAGGTTTTGGTTATTTGTTGTTTGTAATTTGTTTCGCTCTAAACAAGACAACTGATGCCCCAACGGAACGAGGAGTTACCTTTTCCTGTTGACTGTCGGGCGTTGTACTCCGCCTTTTATCACTAGTTTGGCGGTGGAAAACTCACATCTTTGCTAAAAAATGTATAACCACTTCATAATCCATAGTCCATGATCAGAATAAAGCGGGGCAACATAACCTGTACAGTGAATTCTGTTGCTTCAAACCTGCACTTTCGGGAGTCCTTTGTATGTATGGCGTTACCCCTTCTGTCTATAGAAGTCATACAAAAAAGCTTCTTAGCGTACAACATGAGTCGTTTATTTTAGTATATTTCGATTCTGTACCACGAACAATTTTTTCAACTACAAAAATTGTGTAAAACAACTCCACAAATTAGAAAGCCCTAATAAGCTTGGCACCTTGCAACCCCATTCGAGTTCAAAGTTTGACACAGTCAAGATCTAGTGCAGGGAACTTCCACAAAGATACAAGAAATGCTCTATCATAGGTGTGCATTAAAGCAGCTGTGTACATGTTTACCACTGATTTGTTTACTCGTGCTTTGTTTCATTCCACCAAAATAAAAGACCACTACTGACTTGTGCAAAACGACCAAAATTATCTCTGTCCAATATGAAGGCATTACGAGATGGCAGTGACATGCGCAGAATGATGAAACAAGCAAACCGCAAAGACTGTGGTATTCACAGTTTGGGGGGTAAATACGTGCTCAGAACGGGGGAGTAGGGGGAGGGACGGGTATAATTGCTACGATTTGTCATTAGCATCGAAGATAAAGGGAACACAACTAGAAGACACGTCTACTAGGCCTGTTCACCTTGAGGAGAGGATTCTAAGATTTGAACAGAGCACGCGCCGTTCATCTAGCCCAGTTGGTAGAGCACAAGCCGCGAAAACGTTGGTCATGGGTTCGAATTACGGAGAAGACATTTTTCAGTTTCTCAGGCATATTTTCAACTAGTTACTTTGTTGCAATTGGACTATCTGACAACAGATCCACATAAGCGTCTGCTCTACGTCAGTGAAGACAATTCCATGTAATGTCATAATTTCTAGGGCAAAACGTACTATATATCTTATATACAGGAACCCCCTCTACTGTGACGACCTTTTTACTATTGGATCACTTCACACCCCAGTGACTAAATTTTATTACTACAACTCTGACCTGCAGAGCCGTGGGCTTATGATAAATCAAATTGGACAGACAAATGACGTGCACTCCATATGTATTAGTGACCGGCCCAATCAAGACTCTTGTAAACTATCCTGTGCGCTTATAGGGAGGATGAGGGTAGAAACTCCATTCTTAGCTCTAAATACCAGAAGTGGATCCGTCACAAATTCTCAGACATAACGGAATCCTAAACGAAGCCGTAACTCCGTTTGTTAACGCTACAGAAACAAATCGCGTGAAGTAACGCATTCCCTGGCGCAACCTCTCAAGACCCCTGATGAGCAGTGGGCCCGACTTTGAAACTACCCAAAATAAACAGTAGAAACACCAAACAGGCTAACTTATAAATAAAGGGCAGCTGGGGCGTGAAAAGGCAACGCCCTCAATTTAGGCTGCCGGGCAAGGAAACAAGCCATGAGGCCATATTCCCTGTCGCTCAACGTTTTCACCAGATCTGATCCCATCATTCGTCTAAAATGAAGGATGTAAGCTGTTCGCAAGAAATAAAAGGATGGGCGAGAGAAAATGTCATATTCTTCATCCAACAGAAGCTCAAAAACATGCTGTACATAATTAACATTGTGCATTGATTTCAACAGCCTCAAGTTCAATTGTGTACGAATGGTGAAATCAAAAACAAATAGTGCTATTTCAGCGTGCAGCTCAAGATAGGGTGCGGTCGAGAGGATTAAATATTCATGATAGATTCATAAAGTAAATCATAACGGATCCAGGAAAACTAAACATTCTCATCCAAAGCCTACAGGACGCCGTTGTCTTCTGAGTCAAAATGCGTCAAGGAGAACAGTCAAAAGTTAACATTGAATCGACGAGAACTGCGAACTTGTCTTATATTCGCAGTCGGATCGCTATAGCAATACGACATGCTGCCACTTGTCTATCTGTCAATGTTCACATCAGAGTGCTGAGCAACGAGAAGCTTTTCAAACAAATTGTTCCGTTCAATTCCATCTCACAGTAAGGCACGGTGGTCCAGTGGTAATTGACTTACATTGTAGATTGAGCGACCGTGGTTTGACTTGAGATAGTGGTGTCAAGGTTTACTCAGCCTTCCATCCTTACGGGGTCCGTTATGCCGGGAGAAGTGGTCGAAAATTGACTTGGCAAAGGAGCAGTACATACCCTTATCACAGTAGTGGTAGAAGCTAACGACCGAGCAGCATTCGTGCTGATTGCGACTGAGGGTGGGCATCTTCTTCTTTCTTCGTATCACCACATGTTAAATTGACAGTTCTGACAGTTTTAATCTAAATTATTCGTTCTTTGTGTACTGGCTGTCTAATTAGGGTAGTTGCAATTTATAGTAAATAAGGGCCTAAATATAACCAAGGAGTTCTCTGTACGTAACAAAAGGAATAACAGTGGAAACATTACAAGCACACATGTTTAACCTTATTTCAAAAGCCTTTCGTTTATAGTAAAGCTGAAAAGGGCTAAGGTGCCTTGGGCCAGCAAAATGGCATTGTAAAGCAGCCATTGTGTATATGCAAACAAAAACTTAGATAGCACTGGAGATTGGTAAGTATGCTCTGGGAGATATTGGATGTAGTAACGCTGTTAATGCTACGTTTCCCATTTTTACGGTTAATCCCCGTGCGTCTACCAACTTGTTATTAGTTTTCCCCTTGGTTCCTTTTCCACCGTAGAGAAGCTTAAATTCCCCTGTCGTAAGGGATTACCCCTACGAGTGGCAGCCTTGGCACCAAACGTCATGAGAGTAGCAACAAACTCCAGCCTGCAATACACGACGCGACTGGTGAAACTTGAATATGGATTAGTACCCTTAATCTTACTGTATTCGTATCCTCAGGTTTAAACAACAAAAAACAAGCTGGTTTCGGGCGTTGCAACGCAAGGGCTTGATAAAACGGAGGGGGTGCCATTAAAGGCACCCTCGTTTGAAAGAGCATCAAAATAAATACTAGTCGCTTTTCTCAGAATAAATAAGCAGTCGAATATTTGATGTGAAGTTTGTTGTCAAAATGAGAGTGAACATATGACTGATGGGGTGACCAATTTACCACTCGAACCGGAAAAAGCGAGGACCGACGCAAGCTGGCTATTGCACATCGCCTTCATTGAAGAGCAACGGATAACTCCTCTGGAGCCGTTCGTTTCATTGAGCGAACAGCTGGGATTTATGAATGAGTAACGTATTAAAAATTCATCAATGAACTCACCCGAGGTTTGGTTTCTGAAGAAATCGTCTATTTAATGAATGAAAAGGAACAGAGGGGAAACCCTATTTTAAGAATAATTGCAGAATCAATGGCCAAGCATACAAAAGCAATACGCTTATATCGTACTCAATTTCTACCCGCAATTAAAACGCTGAGGAAATATGTCCTCAAGACGTTTATCCTTCCTCAAAACACGAAAACAAAGCACAGCAGAGATTTCCTTCTACGGCCAACGACTTTATTAGGATTGAATCTATCGATTATGATAAAGCAGATCTTCAGCACTTTCTGAGTAGGAGGGTTTCACAACAGCAACAACTGCGCATAAAGCACACAATGACCACAAAAACACGGGTGGAACGAGAAGACACCCTTAAATGG
This sequence comes from Alatinidae sp. Z8VKAUB7J3, assembly GCA_010016025.2. Lineage (NCBI taxonomy): Eukaryota > Metazoa > Cnidaria > Cubozoa > Carybdeida > Alatinidae > Alatinidae sp. Z8VKAUB7J3. The sequence goes on along the minus strand of JAAAKM020000254.1, from coordinate 9,501 downwards.
ATAGCTCTTCAACTTTGAAGCGAAAAATTGATCGAGATCCGGGATATGACACATGCTTTGCTAGTTTTTAGCAGTAAACACGTGTAACGTTCTAATGGAAGAAAGGCTTTGCTAATTTGCTCGTTAATACCACTGATCTACATTAAGTAGGTCTTAAACTTTCTCATCTTCGTTGGGTTGAGTAACTGATGGGGCCATACAAAGCAAAGCCCCTCCTGCCTCCCAAAAATCTGATCTACATTTCTTCTAAAAGATTTACTTTACCGATCGCAGACAGCGGCGATACGAAGTGAGTTGGGTTATTTTCATTGCATTGAACTCAATCACAGTGTCAGTTAACAACAGAACTGAATTCTTCACCATAGACATATATATATATATATATTGAAAAGAGATGGATATCCATTGATAATCCACTGATTTCTAGGCCCTACATTTCGACAGCATACTACGAGTTTTGGACAAGTTTGGGTTTCACTTAAATCACTTAAAAATTTAAAGTCAGGAGCTGGGGGCACAAAACATTACAACAATCTTTGTCAGTGCATCTTATTCTTTGTAAACGTAACTTCACTAGTCTTCCGAATAATCCCAAACTCAGAAGTGAGATGATATGGAATATCTCTTAGTATATACAGTAAGTGACACGCCTATCTGAAACCAAAGAGTAGCTTATAAAATCTCTCTGAGCGTTATCTTTCTATGCCCTGAGCTGAGACGTTAAGAATTCGTTAAGGGGATGCTTATTGGGAACTGCTCGTTTTGAACATGTGAAAAACAAGTTAAATGTCGATAAGAGTAGAAAAGATGAAAATAGGTCTAACAACGATTATAATGATGATGGTAATGTTGATTATGATGATAGTGATGGCCCGAAGATAACCGTTGGCATGTGATAGTGATAATCACAATACTGCTGCTTCTGATGCTGCTGCTGCTGTTGTTGTTGTTGTTGGTGGTGGTGGTGGTGGTGATGGTGATGATGATGATGAAGATGGGAGGTGTACGACAATAAAGAAACGATGACGATGGTAGTGATAATGGTAGTGGTGGTGGTGTGGTGGTAGAACTGCCGCTACTCATGGTAATTAAGAGGAGCATTAAGTGAGAGAAGGGAACGAGGAGGGGAAAGACGAAGACAACAAAAATCACGGCAACGATCACGGCGACGATAACAATCACGGCAACGACAACGATCACGGCGACGACTACGACCACGGTGAGGACACCAACCATGGCGACGATCACGACTAAGACCACGACAACGAACACGAACACGAACATGACCATGGCTATGGCCACGACTACGAGAAAGAAAACAACGAAGTAAATGATGCACATGAACCAATGGCGATATGTATCTTCTACATAACGTTACGGCAATTACGTGTCGGAAGAACGACTTCATCAACCAGTTGTAAATATCATTTCAGGTAATTAAATAACCTGCTTCAAACAACTGCTTCCAATCACTATACAATTTCAAGATGATCAAACAACGTCATTACTATGCTATTCAAATAAATAATATGCAGTAGTCAGCAAATCATTTGTTGGTTCAGTGGGTCTTGACTTTCTGAACAAGATATTTGAGGCAGGTGTACAACAAGTCCTTTACACTAAATGAACTCACACTTCCTAAAACCCATATTTTTATATGGATGACACAAGGAAATAAATCCTTCCACAGGCATGTTTGGGCCAAGAATGACTCAAACCTGATAAACAGACAGACGTAAGATGACAAATGGTCCCCTTGTAAATCCACATTAATAGAGATTTAAAGCAAAGCATAAATCATTGATAATCCTTTTCGAAGAAAATTTAATGAACTTAACAACATGGATACATCCCTTGTATACAATTGTTGAGTAAATCCACTCGCCACCTTTCAAAGTTTTAGATATAAAGATGACGTGTCACGACCGTAAGAAAGTATGAGTTTTGATAAACCGGGTTTCATGTTCTATCGTCTATTTTTTGTTTTCTTCTAAGAAAATAACGCAACCAAGAATGGGTTATTAACAAAACAGGAGACATTCAACTGCTACAAAATCCATATACGAATAGTCTCCTTTGCCAAAAATGTCGTAAAAACTAAAAGCCCAAGTTTTGATCTTTAACAGGAAGTGTCTACGGAAGGAGAAAGCGAGGCAGAGCCTCACAAAGATTTTCAGATAAACTATATAAGCCCACTCATCTGACTATTCCCGGCTTTGTTAGGACGTCCCATAACAGGGACACTCAGAAAAAGTTCTTTGCGGGTCCCAAGGCAGATCACGGCAAATCACGGCAGACTTTGCAAGGGGTACAAAGGCTGAAAGAGCCCAGTGAGATGTGACACTGCTGAGGAATGGGGTCACAAGGGACTTGGAAAGGAAAGTGGAAAATGAGGCGGAAAGGAACAAGTACTGCCACCGGGTTTGTTCTACAATACTTCCAAACAACGCAATCGTTTTCGACAACCATTTCATGTTTATTTCAACATGAAAGACTCTGAGTAAAGGTCATGCTTCAACTGTACAGTTTGATACAAATTTATAATACACGTCAAGTAATTCTGATGAAGATAATATGGCGGCAAGCAAAGGTATTGGTCAAGAATAACATTTCTACTAATTGGTAAACCTTCCTCCTTAGCATGTAAAGAGGAAGGATGGGAGGATACGTGGATGCATTGGTACACAGACAGACAGATCCTTCTCACCATCGCTGCTCTCTTTAAGTCCCCATTCCTCCCTATTTCTTGCCTCATTAGACTCTGGAATCCTTGCGATGACATTTAATCGCGCTTATGCACAACAACTTTTTATCCTCAGGGGAAAAAAATTCCAAATCTTGTCATTGCAAAGTCTTCAATGCACCTTTCGGGGGAAACTAAAATGTTCACATATCAACAAAAACTCTTTTTCTCTAGCATGACTGCGTCTGAAGTGTTTTACATCAAGTTATTGTACAGTTACGAAGCACATATTCCATTGGTCTATCAGACAACAGCAAATATAACGGTGATTGTGAACAGCCCTTCAAACTATGACATAAATAGATCAAAGCTTTCAGCCAACTCAATTCGTCTCCTTCACTGAAGCTTTTGTGAACTTTGTTAGGTTGAACAAAAAGGCATTTAAGAAGGAATTCGAACGATGCAAAAATGTTTTGTTCTTCTGCCAACGCTATACGACGTCTTCCGTTCAAATGTTTAAGAAAACGTGAACGACCAGGTCGTCGCGGGGGTGGTTATGGTTGCAGACACAACATTGTCTGGGCGGTGACGTAATATTATTGTTTACCAAGCGCTCAAATACCAGTATTATGCTGTCTCCAAAACAAACCAGTTTCCAGTCACGGGATGCCAAAAAGTGTGCTTGTACAGGTCATATTTTCATGCAGCTTCAAGATCCGTAAATGGAAGTCAACTTTATCATCCCCTGCCGTCGTTTTGCTCAATTTGGTAGGCAAGCATTAAGCAGGTTAACGGGTAGATGAGCAGGTAAATGGGTAGATGAGAAGGTAAACGGGTTATTCGTGGGCAGGTAAACCAGTGTACATGAGCAGGTATACCGGTGTACACGAGCAGGTAGATGGGTGTATATGAGCAGCTAAGCATGGTGGGCACAAAGGCATACAAGTAACAATACTTCGAGCAACCATTCTACCCACCCCAGTACTCAACGGCATATACAGGGGGGGGGGGCAAATAAAAAGGGGTGCTTCGTTCAATCTGGTAGTGTCATATTTCCTACAGCAGTACGCATATTGGGTCCAAAACTATGGCGAAAATGAAGAGTGCCTATTTCTATCCTAAACATTTCTATTCGAATTAAAAATGTTACATTATATTCCCTATTACAGATAAGGCCCTTAGATGCGTTTTAAAATAATTACAATTTATCACTATTAGGCAAATTATGATATAAATGAAAACTTGAGGTTTCACAGAATGCTATGTAGCTCAGGCAAATCTTATTTCACTTAAATTTTCATGTGGAACGTTAACTCCGGAGTCAAATGGAAAGCACAACGTCCACTGCGTGTCCATTAACGTAAGAATTGGGCAAAACACACATCTGTTGTGGGTTATCGTCTCTTGCTGGCCTACAGAATTGCGCAAATTGTACACTAGTGCACCAATGGACTAATTACTGAACGAATGGTTTGATTGTTTTACGGCAGTACAATTGATCGCAGGTCCATTGCTCTGGTTTCGATCGCCCTCAGAAGAAAAAAATTCAATAATGGCCTACGTCAACAAGGGAACGCGTCGAAAATGTAAAGAGCGTGTTGAGGCAAACCCACGACAAGTTTTTTAATCATTCCTCGAGTTCTTTGTCGAACTCAAACTTAAACAGATCGAGTAAAATGTTGATAAAACATTGCTAACATTCCTTGCATTGTGTGAGGATGTTGAAGAACCAATAAATGCAAAGATCGACTCTGTGCGACCATCTCCAAAGCAACCTCAAGCTGGGGGCCATCGACACACCTAGCAACACGAAAGTTGATATGCCTCATAAAGCCGACCGCAATCAAAGGTTATCCATCGATCAACATAGTCGAAAGAACTCGACACCGACTTGTCCGAGAGGTGTGTTCAGGGCAGGTCAAGTCCAGGCTTGAGCGTCCATGCATGAGAGCGAACGATAACAGGGCTGGCTTTTCAATGCAGAGCTCATGATCTCTGACACAAACTAACGCAAAACATGTAAAGAAAATTACTAGAGATGAAGGACTACGGTAAAAGGAGTCAGGTTACGTGCAGACGATTTGCAGTAGCTGGCGTAACAACCTATTACGTAGATAAGAACGAGGTGACTGTACTGTTGCCAAAAAACATCGGGTGGTTGTGCGGGGCATAAACCTGACCATTTCTAACTTGAAAAAAATCAATGGTGATCCCTATGATATATTTTGGGAAAGATACAGCGGATTCGTGATAAAATAGTTACTGAATCTTCTTTCCAATTACTATCTTTCCCAACCTTGCGACCAATGTTTATTTGTTATTACTTTCAAAACTGTCGTAACTGTAGAAAAATGATAACTTTCGTCTGACGTTCATTGGATGGCCTTCCCTTTCTGACAACTGCAAGACAGTTCGTGAAGCACCTTAAAATAGTAAATCAAAACCCCCAAATTAGCACTTACTCCCCCCACCAATCCCTTCGGCTTTCATATGACCAGTACCACCTTCACATCAGCGTTGATCATCACAGAAGAGTTCATAAGGTGATTTTATCGATAGATAGTTAAGGTAATATTTAACTTCGGTACACGCTCGTTAAGTTTTCATTTCTCGTGCAAGTCATGCATTAGCAATGAACCTGCTCTTAACCTCTCGGATGGCCATTCTGCTACTAATGGCACTTCTGATACTATCAAAAACAACCACACCCTCACATGTCTTCACTGTGCGGCTACAAATATCAACCACGAAAATTATAGAGCCAACCGGGCGTGGAAATTACAATCCCTTGAGGAATTCTAGTTCCGCCTTCCTCTGATATGTGCGGTAATTAAACGATAGATGACGACTCGGAGAACTCGATGTTTGAATCGAGAAGGGGTGGGGCCAATAGTGTCCTTCTGTGGCTGATGAGAATAGTCGAGCATTGATATAAAAGTAGCATATCTATCTCTTCATATGGTCTAACAATTACCGATGTTAATATAACAATCAGGACTCTGCGGCCAAAATTTCTAGTCTGGCATTTTGAAAGTCTGGAATGACCCAACTATTCAAACTTTGCTAATAGTTCCACCATTTCAATTCTCATGCTTTCTTAATAATCTCTTAATTGTGATGTCCAAGGACGGGGCCTCCAAAACAAAATTACGTTTGCGCGTAACAGCAGTCTCAGGGAGAGATACTGAGACACATTTTTCCGCTACTGTAACAGCTTTACTGCTCTTCCTCTCAAAAGTTCTCCTCCCCATCTCCTCAATAATTCAAAGCCAATTCCAATGCCCCGAGTTAGACTACACTGTTTACGCTTACAGTAATCAAAGAAAGGTACACGCTATTATAACTTAGTTCCACTAGGTATTTCTGGGATTCTAGTTAAACTCCTTACGAAGGGAAGAACGCTCGCCCGCCTGCAGTTATCCATCCACAAGGTGTTCCACTTCCAATATTGTCTATTAATAAACTGAAAACCTTTACATCTATACAAGTATCTTTTCTTTTGCAGCTTTTGCTGACTGCGAATATGAATACACTACCACCAATGCACCCAATTGAACCAAACCCATCACACCCAAAACTGGTCAAGGCATATTCTTTACGATTCCCGCGTCGAACAATTCATGAGAATGAATCCGAAGCACAGCATTTTGATTAAATATACAAACTTTGATAGAATCCCACGCTTGAAAGCATTTGAACTTTAAATCAAAGTAAAGTCAAACTGGGCGATCTTAACCTCCTACAGCCGTTCATCTCTTGAAGACTCCTATCACGTGAGTTCAAACAGCTCAAAATAATGGCATCGCATACCTTTGCGCTGGCATCTTCAATTGCCTTGTAATGCCCAATTTCTGTCACAGTCTTTGGCTTGAATATGATTTAAAAGCGTAATTTAAGTGAAGGAAATTCAGATCTGATTCCTGCCTCCTCACTGTAGTGACCAAGGCGGTCCTTAATGACTTCATTCCAGTTAAGTCCGGTAATGGACTGTTTTTATCAATTCCGCCAATTAATCGTCGAAGCAAAGCACAGAGGCTTGCATCAATTCACCATAGGCAAGAGACAGTGTGGTTATCTAGACACGTCAGAGCCAGGGGTATGTTGGCGGCTTATCACTGTGCGTCTAGAGGTTTTACCTTCCCCCAAAGAGGACCACGTATCCAACCTTCAAATTAAGTAGTTTTCTTCCCTGGGAATCACAATCACTTTCCACTTACTCTACACATGCACCCTCCTTCCATGCTTCTCATTTGTGGCGTCATGACCCAAAATAATTTGACTTGTCTTAGGTAAGGTCATTGGGGTTCTTTTGTATGTCTCCCTTGCAAAGAAAAGCTAGCCAGAATGGTACAGCTACTCAAAAACATACTTTAGAATTTCACCTCATATCATTGACTTTGGTTGCTACGAAGGTTACTCGTTACAGCTTTCATACTCGTGACTTGAAGTCCTCTATTCTCATCGCTGGAGCTTGAAATAGGCTTTGCACAAGTCGATTGGCCGATCATGTTTCGAGGCACTGGTGTTCAAGTTTTTGTTAAGCCGGATGTCGATGTCCAGCGTGGGAAGAATGGGTACTAATATAGCGACTGTAGAAATAGCGTATGTCTTCCCGTAGACCAGTTGATTGAGTGCGCGCTGTGTAAGTCCCGGGCTCAACTTTGCTAGTCACAAAGATTATTTTCTCTTGTACTCCTCAATTTTAAATACGCCTTGCGATCTATGTCCTTTCTACTTCCTTTGCTATTTCCCATTACGAATCCAGACGAAAAGGGCTATTTATCAAATGGAAGTTACAGATGAAGCATTTTGCAAATGTGCATGCGGTTTAATGTCAGCTCTCTTTATTTGACTTATGACTTCTTGAACGTGACTGACAATTTGACCCTACCAATGACCCCTATTACAAGTGTACAGATTTTGCTTGCTGACAGACCAAAATCCATGGTGGTTATCTTGGGGTGAAAGTGCGGTTTAAATTCTTCCTAGTTGCTGAAACATCTTGAGGCAATCAGGGCAAGTAACTTCCTAAGTGTGGTCGAATTGCGGGAAATCCCCGTCGCAAACCAATCTGCTGACAAACGGGCAAACGTCGTAGGACAAATCCTCAAAGATTTGGGCGAGGTTTAGTGCCCAACGGCATAAGAAACGAAATTGTTTTAAAGATTGGGAGCGAAAAGGTTCGAACGATCGGTTACCAAAGAACTGGTATCAAAACAAACATTTAGTATGAATACATCAATTAGATATCAACTTCCTAGGAATCCAACTATGATCATAGTTGGGCTCTGCCTTTAAAAGCTTCAAAATGCAGCAGGATATGGACGGTAAGTGCATAGAAAGGCGACAAGGATAGGAAGCGGTAGCAGGGCCAAATCTGGTACTTTGAATCGTGGGAATGATGGCCAGGGTAGACATTGCAGATCTGCCACACACTGTCATATAAAAATCAGTGCTCTTCAGTACTGTGACCTTGAAAAGCATTATAGGAAAAAGGGCGATCACCTAGTGTTGGTATTGAACAGAATCCTCGAAACTACGTTCTTTTGCATGAGTTTCGATTGCAATCGCCTACCATAAAAACTAACTAAAATAATCTCCCGAGGCTCGCATAACACGAGATATTCAACAGGGGTCAGTGTTGGGTCTTTTCTTTGGAACTATACGATGCAAGGGTGAGGTGTAGGTGCAGTGCTAATATCCCTGGTGTATGACCAAAAAGATCCCGAAATAGCGCGAGGAAAAGTCATATTTCTTAATAGCAACACCACTTTCCCATGAAATTGGTGCGTATCTGAACCTCCAGGAGACATTCACTTTCCTAAATCTTTGCAAGGGGCGTCACCCATACATTTTGAACTGAATATAACCGTTTTACACGTCCATCGCCAATACTGCACTTTCTTTTGTCTCTGTTATCTCCTGCCCCATTGCTCGCTCTCACGTTTTCGTTTGTCCACCTACTTCTCAAAACGAGTCTACTCTGATAATGACAGAAGGCATTTATCTCGACATTAATTCTCACAGTAGGGCCAGATGGTTCATGACCAGTGGTCTATTCCTGGATGAAAAAATACCATTTTCGGACGGTATCTGCGGCAGTATTGCAAACACATCATGAACACAGCTGCGCACCAAGCAATGACGTAGCAGTTTTTCAATCTTCAATAGGAATTACGACTCTGTTGACAAAATCTGCTCGTTTCCAGTTTCCCACATGGCAATTTCTGCACGTATCTTTTGGCAAGCGAAAAAAAACTGTGTATGCATGCACGCCATATTTAGATTTAAATTGATCATCATTGTGACTCATACATCCCAACCAAGGAATATTTTTACTTGGATTCATCCCAATGAATCATGGGAAAAGAGCTTTCCTCAAATTTGCCATAAGCCATGCTGCAATAGTTTGCGTCGTCCTGCAATAGTTTGCGTCGACCAACAGCAAATAACCTTTGCAACCAACCGTAGCATAGCATGGTGCAGTGTGGAAAGTTGGAGTAGGCAAAATAAGTCTTCTCTGCGTTGGTAGGCCGGAAATTGTACAGCCATTTGTTAAAAACGTACTTGTAAAGCATCGCATAAATTTCTACTGCTGTGATGAGACGTGCATTTTAGTCTCTAGCTTGTTTCTGAGAGAGACTTGGGTAACCAACACTTAAAGTGGTCCCCTTTCTCCACGAGTTATCCGACATAGGATGCCCTTTCTGAATTCCACACTTGCAACACGGCTAAAACATATCTTTAATCTTGTCTTTTACATTTTCTAGCTTGGTATGTACGAAAGGTCGTAAGTGTTAAAGTTTGCTTTATATAAA
>JAAAKM020000253.1:0-28289 GCA_010016025.2 Alatinidae sp. Z8VKAUB7J3 | reverse complement strand
GGACCGCCGGCCGGAGCCCGCTCGGCGCGGGGACCGGCCCCGGGGGTCGGCCACTGGTGGCAGGAGAAGCAGTCGTTGCGGGGCGGATGGGTCTCACCGCGCGGATGGCTGCCGTCGACGTCGTGGCAGTCGAGGCACTGCTGGGGCAGCATGCCGCGCACGTGGTCGGCGTCCTCGGGCAGGACGGGAGCCTTCCCGGACAGCATCCACAGCCCGCCGCCGACGGCGAGCACGATGGCGACGAACAGCAGCCCACGTTTCCGATCCATGCCTCACTCCGGGCCCCGTCCCGACCGGTCGGACCGGCCATCGGGGACCCCAGAGTGTAGCCCCGCCACCCCGGTCGCCGACCCCGACCCCCTCTGCTACAATCAGCGGCCGTTCGCCGGCGTAGCTCAGTGGTAGAGCAGCTGATTCGTAATCAGCAGGTCACCGGTTCAAGTCCGGTCGCCGGCTCCATCCTTTTCCGTTGTTCCCCAACGACTTACGGCTCTTCCACTCGCAATGCTCACCCGCCGTCCTCGCCCGCTTGCCCGGTATTTGCCCGGTCGGGTGCCCGGCCGCCGTCCGAGGGCCCGCCGGTGAGCTCACGCTCGGCAGCCTCGGCCGCGAACCGACGCCGATCCCGCGAGGCCTCGGCGTAGAAGCGAGACAGGGTCTCGATGCTCGACCCCATCTGAGCCGACAGGGCCGCCAGAGGCGCTCCGCCCCGCAGAGAGTTCATCGCGAACGTGGTGCGCAGATTGCGCGTAGCGAAGCCGTCTCGTTGGCCCCAGGGGACACCAGCCTGCTCGAAGACGCGCCGCCAGCGCTTGTTCGGCACGTCGACGAACGACTGCCCGATGACCGGCTTCCCGTCCACCGTCCAGCGGCGCATGTCTCGAAGGAGGGAGGACGAGATCTCCACGAGACGGGACTGGCCTGTCTTCGACTCGTGTACTCGGATCTGGCACCGGACGACGTCGCCGTCGCGCCAGAGAAGGCGCACGGCCTCCTCGACTCGCATTCCCGCCTTGAGGCAGAGCAGTGCCCAGCGTCAGAGGACGAGGTCCGTCCCTTCCCTGACCTCGAGGAGCCGTCGAACCTGCACTGGGGGAGAGGGCGCGCTTCAACCCTCGCTGGACGGGCGGCTTACGGACGGAGCGGACGGGGTTGGAGTCGGCCAGGCCGGCCTCCGACGCACACCGGAAGACCCCCGACCACTTGTGGACCGTGGACGGAGCGTGGCGTCTCGTGAGCTCATCACGCCAGCGAGCGATCCGGGGCGAATCGATGGCTGCCAAAGGGACGCCGGCGAACTCGGCCAGCACCGCGCGCAGGCCGCTTTCCTGGAAGTGGCGTCGGCGCATCTGCGGAACGTGCGTACGCCGATAGTGCTCGACCAGGTCGTCGAGCATCGGACCTTCGGGGACGGACGGAGGGCACACCTGGAGGCGTTCGTGCCTCGGCCGCCAGGTGCCGGCCTGAATCTCTCGTAGACGCTCGAGCCTGAGAAGCGCCGCCTCTTGGGCAGTCTGTGCCTCCGTGGACTCCTCGACTCCCTCTCCAGGTGCGATCGGGTAACGAACGTACCAGCGTCGACCTCGCCTCCGGACACCCGGGTAGCGTGACGGCATTGTGGACTCCTGCCCCTGTCCAGGGACGAGAATGGTCCATCGAGTAGGCAGCACGAACGGCGCAGCCGGGGCCGAGGTCCCGCTGGGCCCATCGGCTAGTTCGCGATAGGAGGGAGCCTCGGGCTTCCAAACGGACGACACCGCGGGCGGATGCTCGACTAGCGCATGTGCGAACGGCGGGACGGCACGCGCGGTCAACAGCAATGGCAGGGTCGTAGGGGGCAGCAATCGACAGTAACGACAACATCCATGGGGCAATCTGGGATTGCACATGGGATGCAGTAGGCGAGGATTGGAGCTGCGACTTCCATGATGTGAACGACCTAATCGACGACTCCAGCACGCCGACCTGGTATGGCGGCACTCCAACACCATACTACGTGATTGAGGAATTATCGGGATCAACGAGGGCGGAGCTATCGCGGGATACGCCAAAATGCTGGACGACTCGAACAACGACGAGATCCTTGACCAGCCAGGAGTGCTGCTGCGCCCGCTACTTCTGAAATGGGACGTCGCGGACCTAGACGTATCTTGGGCTGAACCAAGTGCGGACATAGAACTACGCATCGGCTGCAGCAGAGTAGACCCCCTATCGCTATCAGTGGATGTGACGCAAAACTAGAGATCGACAGCGAGGAGTACCTGAGCCGACAAGAGACCGACGGCGAGACTACCTTTGATTCAACAGACTTTGCCGAGACATGTGACGACCCAGGGGAATCACCGCACTACCCGGCTATTGACAAGGAACAAGCGTCAGTGCATCCTGGTCTTGATGGCGCCACGGCCGACGGCAAGAAGCAGCTACTCGCCGTTGCCGACGGCTATCGGGAGAGCGAACAGTCCTGGGAAGAGCTGCTGCGAGACGTCCGTGCACGAGGGCTTCAGCTCGGACCGGAGCTGGCGGTTGGCGACGGAGCGCTCGGGTTCTGGAAGGCGCCTCGGAAAGTCTACCCCCAGACGCGCCAGCAGCGCTGTTGGGTTCACAAGACCGCCAACGTTCTGAACAAGCTGCCCAAGAGCATCCAGGCCAAGGCCAAGGGCACGCTCCACGACGTCTGGATGGCCGAGACCCGAGCGGCGGCCCAATCAGGCCTTCGACCTGTTCGTCGAGTCCTTCCAGGTGAAGTATCCGGCGGCCGTCGAATGCGTCGTCAAGGACCGAGAGCTGCTGCTGACCTTCTACGACTTTCCCGCCGAGCACTGGCGTCATCTACGAACTACCAATCCGATCGAATCTACCTTCGCCACCGTCCGGCTGAGGACCAACAAGACCAAGGGCTCCGGCAGTCGCACCGCTTGTTCGGCCATGGTCTTCAAGCTCGCGCTGGCTGCTCAGAGACGATGGAGGGCCTTGAACGGCCATCAACTACTCGCCGACGTCATCAACGGCACCTGCTTCATTGATGGAGTCAAGCAGCAGGCCGCCTAATCAGCTCTCCGTACACAACATTCGACAAAACTTCTACTAAGAGTAGCGGAGGCATCAATCGAACCCAGACTGGGGCAACTCGGGCCGGTCACAGCGGAGGCATACGAGAAGGATGGCCGAACAGTCTAGGACTGACAATCAGGAACCGCCGTTCAAGCTAGCGCGCTGCCAGCTACTCTGGAGACGTGTCATCTTGCCTTCAGTGTGGCTCGTCGACCTACTCTCGTGCCTCGCTTCTTGGGCAGAGACGCCACGCATCTATCAGGGTGCAGACCCGCTAAACCCACGTCTAGTCTCCGACACACGTAGTTCTAGCGTCAACCAAGTCGGCGGACACGTCGTGGTTGTCGATCGCCTACCAGAGTTCTTCGGAGAGTTCGTTAGCTACCTCTGGGGTAGCCCAGATACAGGTAGCGAGCGAACTCTCCTCGAGGAAGGGACCTATCAGAACCTAATGCAGGTCGAGTTCGGAGACTCAACAGGCATTAGTGATAGCGGAAAGGTCGTATATACGGCCAAGAGCCTATCTCTCGATGGAGGCGGAAACGACCTCGATGGCGTTTGGTTCGGGACGGAGATACTCGCACTTGAAGGTAACCCCGTCCCCGGAACGGCTGGTCATTATTGGGGTGAAGGGTTCGAGGTCGGAGTAACTCGAAACGGAATCGCATACTGGCGCGCAGCGATCACGAGCTCGCCTGGGGGCCTCGCAATCAACGAGGGGCTATTCGTCGGAGAATCCGCTCAGCCACGCCTACTGGGCGGCGCCCCCCTTCCCGGCCTGGGCGCCCGAATCGCAATGCCTGACGCCATCGGCAGTGACTGGCAACTGTCGGCGGCCGGCACACACTACATTGCCATCGTACAGCTTGCTGCGGATATGGATGAGGACGTCGCGGTCATACTCGACGGCATGGCGCCCTCCCTTGCCGGAGAGCCACTCAGGGAAGGAGCACTTGTCCCTGGGACGGCCGGTGGATTGCCAGGAGAGCGTTGGGTAGCCTTTGATCTGGTCACTGTAAACGACCATGGCCGCTGGGCCGTTAGCGCCCGGACGGACGCAGAGCCTGGTACGGATAGTGTCTTGATAGTCGATGGTACGATCGTACATCGTGAAGGCGAAGTCCTGGACGGCCTGCAGCTAAGAAGCCAGGCGATCGCATTGGCTCTCAGTGAGGACGGAGACCTCGCATTCGTATGGCCGCGAGACTTCTTTGCGGAGGACCGCCAGACGCTCTTCGTAAACGGTCGTTGGGTAGTTCAAGAGGAGACGACTTTCGTGAACCCGCGAGACTGGATCAGCGGTTTCCGTCCAGGCTCGTTATCAGTCATGCCACGCGGTCGCCGAGGCTTGATTCCGGTACACTTCGAGGGGTTCCTCCAGGAGGCATTCGGATTCCCAGAGAGCTGGCCGGCGTACATGCGGGTCTTGGCCGACTCCACTAAACGTCTGACTCTGACCCAGGGATTGCTATACCAAGGCGAAGAGGCGCATTTCGAAGTATCCGGCGCGGAACCAGGTGAGACCGTCACCCTATTGCGAACCACCAGCGGAACGGGGGAAGGACCCTGCCTATCTGCCCTGGACGATCTATGCCTGGACATCCTGGAGCCGGTCGAGACAGTTGCCGAAGCAACTGCAGATGACACAGGTCGAGCGCAGCTGACCTTTACCGTGCCGCCAGGGGCGCCAGAGTTCGTTGAGGTGTCCACCCAGGCGGTCGTCGACCGTTCTGCTCGTGGAGTCGAGTCTGCGAAGTCGAATACGGTAGTTGACTCGGTACGACTTCCTGACACAGCCCTCTGGGAGAGCGTCGCCGTCGGAGCGCCGGGCGGACGCGAGCACCCTGAGATGGCGTTCGACACTGCGCGAGGTCTCGTCGTCATGTTTGGAGGCGCAAGCAGCGAGTTCCTACAGGACACCTGGGAGTGGGACGGGACCACGTGGAGCCAGGTAGCCACAATTGGCCCAGAGCCACGCACTGACCACGCCGTAGCTTATGACAGCGATCGAGAGGTGCTCGTCATGTTCGGTGGCCGAGGCACAGAGATATTCGGCGACACATGGGAGTGGAACGGGACCGTATGGACGAACGTCACGGACGTGGGCCCTGCACCCCGTCGTGACCACGAGATGGCATTCGACGCGGAGCGAGGAGTCGTCGTCCTCTACGGAGGCCACGACGATGTAAACGAGTTCGGCGACACATGGGAGTGGGACGGAGTCTCATGGCATCTGGCGGCCGGCGAGCGAGGAGGCCCTGGGAGGCGTATCGTTCATGCCATGACCTACGATAGTCACCGAGAGGCCACCGTCATGTACGGCGGCGCCGTATTCGACGAGAAGGGGCAGAGTACGACGACAACCGACACATGGGCATGGAACGGCACCACCTGGCAACAGCTGAGCAACGAGGGCCCAGACACCGAAGGATGCCATGCGATGGCGTACGACGATAATCGCAACGTCATGGTGCTCTACGGCGGAGACAGAACAAGCACCGAGACCTGGGAATGGGACGGCGCCATCTGGCGACAAGTAGCTCTAGACCAGGATCCTCCGGGTCAACGCGACGAACACGGAATGGCATTCGATAGTATTCGACAGGAGGTCGTCATGCTCGGTCGAGAAGACGACACGACTTGGGTGTTCCGAGAGGCTCCATAGGACGCCTGTCATTCGGGACACAGGACAGTTTTCTTCGTCGACCGGGCCAGGGGGGAGCTTCTAGCGGAAGGGGCTAAACCGCCCCCGGTAGGGCTCCTCTTCCTCCCCGCTGGCGCCCGCGGCCACGGGGAGGCCATCCATGAACGCCAGCATCGGCGTAGTGTAGTGCTCCCCCGAAGTCAAGCCACATTTACGCTTTGTTGCGAGCGGTACGTCGCTGGGCTCATATTTCCGAGGGACTGATGTGGTCGTCGGGTGTTGTACCAGTCAATCCACCGTGTGGTAGCTAGAACTTGATCGGACAGTAGGGGCCTGCGGAAGGTGGACCGACCGTGGAACCGAGTACTGCGGCAGCCTCGAGCGTCACGAGTACGAGCTCTACCTCGCCTTGAACGACGTCGAGCACACCGAGACGAAGACCAAGAGCTCGCAGACGCGACGGTATATGTGAGCGCTTCCATCGCACCGTGCTGCAGGAGTTCTACCAGATCGCGCGACGCAAGAAGATCTACGATGACATCGATGAGCTTCAGACGGACCTGGACGCCTCGTTCGTCGTCTACAACGAGCAGCGAGCTCATCAGGGCACTCGTTGCGATGAGAGGCCCCCCTACGCTACTTGGTGTAATGCCAAGCCTCGTCGTAGACGACAAGCACCCTCAGCGCTTGATCTGACAGACACCTCGCTCGGAGAGTGACCGGTCCGATCGAATACTGACTATCACATCCGCGACGCATAGTGTCCGCTGCGTCAAGTAGCGCGAAGTACGACGGAAGGAATGCCCACGAGAGCCCCGTCCCAACAGGCCAGCGTCACGGCGCGAGGAACAGCTCGTCTTTCAGCAGCTGTCTGTCGAACGTGGCGACCGCGTCACACTCGGCCGCCCTGGCGTGCTCACGAACGAGGTAGTCGGCGAAGTCTCCCCTGCCCTTCTCGTAGGCAGCGATCGCTCCGACGACCTGGTCGACCGAGTCGAACCGCAGCTGCCGGGCAGCCGCGAGCTGGCCGAGGACCTGGGCGATCTGGCTCCGTCCGAAGCCGTACCGGCTCCGAAGCACCCAGGCGAGCTCGCAGAGGACGATGTCCGAGACGTAGGCGCGCTCGCCGGCCTCGTCGAGCCGGTCGATGAGGGCCTTGGCGCGGGCCGCCTGGCGCTCGTCGTCGCGAACCAGGTAGCGCACCAGGACGTTCGTATCGAGGGCGGTCATGCGTCGGCCGAGCGCTCGAACGATTCGACCGCAGCCTCCGCGATCGCCTGGTTCATCTCCTCGACCGTGGCCGCCTCGCCGTCGTGGCTCAGCGCCCCGTACAGCTCGCCCAGGTCGAGCGTCTCCGGACGGAGCTCGACGACCCCGTCCTCGCGCAGGACGAAGGAGACCCGGTCGCCGGCGCCGACCCGCAGAGAGTCGCGGATCGGCTTGGGAATGGTGACCTGCCCTTTGGAGGTGACTGTGGCTGACGGCATCCTTACCCCGATAGTGAAATCTTACTTCATGGTAATACCAACCGAAACGAAGGTCAACAGGGCCGCCCGAAGCCAGGGGTCGACCAGTCAAGACCTTGGCCGGTATTCGGCCCTCCCGCATCCCTTGGGCGGCCCAACGAGCGAAAGTGGTGCCCTCCGATCTCCCATATTTTTTATGACTTACAGGAATGACACTACTTGACTTTCGCCCTGGATCGGCTCTCGTAGTCAGCAGGTCACCGATTCAAGTCCGGTCGCCGGCTCCATCCTTGCCCGTTGATTCCCAACGACTTACGGCGCTTCCGCTCGAAACTCTCGCCCACCGTCCTCGCCCGCTTGCCCGGTTCTGCCCGGTCGGGTACCCGGCCGCCGTCAGAGGGGCCGCCGGTGAGCTCACGCCCGGCAGCCTCGGCCACGACCCGACGCTGATCCCGCGAGGCCTCGGCGTAGAAGCGAGACAGGGTCTCGATGCTCGACCCCATCTGAGCCGCCAGCGCCGCCAGAGGCGCTCCGCCCCGCGGCGAGTCATCGCGAACATGGTGCGCAGGTTGCGCGTCGTGAAGCCGTCGATCCATCCTCGTGGAATCGGGGCACCACTCCCTATCCAAAGGCGGCTCGGTTCCAGGGTCGGATCAGGCGTCTGGGTCCATCTCGGAGGCAAGCCACATCGCGGCCTCCCATTCCATCGCAATCGAGCCGGCATCCCGTCGAGCACCGAGACCGTCCCCGGGGCACGGGGACTCGCTCGGGAGAACCCGCAAGAGCGATCGGCCTCTACGACAGAGCTGTTCCAGCTCGGCGTGCCCGAGGGACTCGGGACGGACCGACCAGTTCGCACCCGCGCGCAACGCCGGACGTCCTCTCTCCCGTCACCCCGGCCGGCAGGCGTCATCCATACCACCGAGCCGTCGCCGATCGATGCCCGGCCTGCCCCGGCTTCATCCACGGCGATGGCGTCGCCTCCGGCATCGCCGGCGCGCTCCTCGCACCCCACGAACTTCGCAGGGCCACAGGCCAGACCGACGAACGACAGTGCCGAGACCCTGCCGTCACCGAGTACTGTTGCAATGCCTCCACGACCACATCCGGTCCCCACTCAGGCTCCCCAATCAGGCCCGCAGCCCGAGAATATCTCGGACGCATTGGAGCCCTTGCCAGCGCTAGCGTGGAGCGCGACCACGGACACCCCATCAGCGCCACCCTACCCGGCAGGAGGACATGGGCACTGAAGCTCGCGTGCTGGGGGACGACCTTCGTGGTCACGGCCGCTGCCGTCGGCCTACGAGCCTATCGAGTGAACCGACGGAGACGCATCTTGGAGAACGAGCTGCTCTCGATTCACTCCTGTGCTCTCACCTGGCGAGCCGTCCTGGTCGCACACGCCCTGGCGCTCCGACAGACCGAGGTGCAGTACTTCGGCTACACCAGAGAGCTCACCAAGATCGCAGGCGACCTCTCGGACAACGCCTTTCGACTTCACCGCTGGATCCAGCAGAGGCTCTCGAGCCTCGACTAGGAACATGGCGACCCTCGTGGTTGCGATTCGTGCACGTCGACCACGTCGACGAGGGATTCCGCACCTTGGCCGTCGCGCACGGAACCGGCGCAGGGCTGCCGAGGAGATCTCGGCAACCTGGACTACGATCACGCCAACGGTCCGCGGACTCCACCGATCGAGATTCACTCGGCTTTCCGATGAGGAGCACTCATGGCGAGGACCGGTGCGCTCTACCTGATCTCCGTTACCGTAGCGGTGCTGGCATCTCCCGCGATGGCGAAAGTCCACACCGTCAACTGTGCGCACACTGCGGAGTACTCGACCATCGTCGATGCGTTGGCCGCCGCAGGCAGTGGTGACCGTATCGTGGTCGAGCCGTGCGGTGTGGCTCCCTATGCGTACTCGGAGCCGCTATCGATCGATCAGCGGACGGGTGTGACCCTCGTCGCGGCCGACTCGCTCGGGCAGGGTTCCTCCGCGGGTCTGGTCGACCGACTGCTGGACGCTGCCCCCCGGACCGTCATCGACTGCTCGGACGGCCGTGGCGATTGTCTGTCCGTCGTGTCGAGCACGGAGGTCACGGTGCGCGGCTTTCACATTCGTGGCGGCGACGGGGATGCAGTGACGGTCGACAGCTCGGAGAGGCTCCGCCTCATCGGCAACCGCATCGATGGCGCCAGTGGTGCCGGCGCTCGGATCGTCGACGGACTCGAGCACGACGTCGTCGCGAACCTGGTGCTCCGCAACGGCGAGACCGGACTCGTCCTGGAGCGTTGCGTCGACTGCGCCGTGACGGACAACGTGCTCCTACGCAACGGCGGCGACGGCCTGGAGGTATGGGAGGGCTCGGGCCTGCGTCTGTCCCGGAACGAGTCGTACCTGAACGGTGGTGCGGCCGTAGGCGACTCTCCATCGTCGGAGCACGACGGCTGCCTCACGGTCAACAACTGCGTCAACGTCGCGGGCCCTCTGGGTATCGGCACCTCGACTCCCGGCTCCCCCCTCCACGTCGAGGGCGGCGACATCACGGTGGGGACGCTCGGTGGAAGACTGGGCCGTAACTCCGGATTGAACAGCCTGCGTGTGTCCGGCTACTCCGGAGTCGAGCTCGCGGGGAGCCACCAACCGGGCCAGGACGCGTTCATCACCTTCAGCCCCAACGAAGCGGGCCCCGAGTCCATGCGCATGGACTCGAACGGTCGCGTCGGCATCGCCACCGCCACCCCGGAAAAGAGCCTGCACGTCGCCGGCGACGGCCTGAAGGTCCAGGGCGGCTCGACGCTCGAGGGAGAGGTCGTCGTCGACGGAGCCCTGAGGAAGGTCGGCGGGAGCTGGTTCTTCCAGGCCGATGCCGGATCGCCGATCCACTTCCAGCTCGGAGAGCCTTCGGTGAACACCAGGGTGACGCTGACACCCGACGGCGACGTCGGCATTGGCACGGAGGGGCCGATGAGCGCTCTCGACGTCGACGGCTCCGGCTTTTTTCATCCCAACGGCCTGAACCTGTTCATCGGCGAGGAGGGCGGGAACGCTGGAGTGTTCGGAAGCCGCGCCGAGGAGATCGCCGGCACGATCGATGCTCTCTGGCTCTCGGCCCGCAACGCGAACGCCTCGAACTCCGCACACATCGGCCTCTACGGACCGACCGTCCCCGACACCGATCTTCGAGGCGACGTCCTGCTGCGGGCGGGGAATTTCTTGGGGAACGACATGTTCGGGACGATCACCCTCATGACGGGCGGAGGGGAGTCCGTGGGACGGCTCGTCCTGGACTTCGATGGTGAGGTCGGTATCGGCACGTCGAGCCCGCAGGCGAGGCTTCATCTGACCGGCGGAGATGCGTACTTCGATACCGTCGGGACCGGGGTCGTCCTTCGTTCCCCCGACAGCCTCTGTCATCGGCTGACGGTCGACGAATCCGGGCTCGTCGGGTCGGAAGCCGTGCCCTGCCCAGATTCGGCGCGTCGGCCCTCTCGTTAGGAAACGTCCTCTTGCGCGCGGTACCGCCCGAGAACGAGCTCACCTGGGACGGGGGACGGCCCCGGTGAGCCGTCCTCCGCGGCCGGCCACTCCGCGGGCTACACGCGAGGAGACTCCACTGTGCCGAGCGACGACGGCAGTGCCTCGAAGGTGTCGCGGTCGACGCGGGAGAACTCACCGATCGGTGGCCTGTTCCTGTCCGGCCAGGACGCGAACGGCCCCGGAGAGTCGGAGGCGGAGCGGCATGATGGCTGCGTCGGCGGTCACCCGTCGCAATCGACCGGCCGAGGCCACGGCGCACGCCGCCCGACTCGTGGTCTTGCTACCTGGCTGGAACCCTAGCTGAATCCGGGGGGGGAGGACGCCGGTAGAGTTCGGGACGTTCGCGCTTCGCGCCGCGACACTAGTTGCTTCCGGGGCACGAATCTACGCTGCCGAAAGACCCCAACTCGCGCCCCTTTCGCCTCGCTCAGTGACCCGTCATTCGATGCCCAGCAGCGACGCTCGACGCTGGAGGTGTGACGGGAGGCGGTCGGGATGGAACAACAGCAGTCGTGACGCGGGCCCCCGGACACGTCGACAAGCGCCCTCGTCGGGCCTTCTCCTGATCGCGGTCTCCGGGGGAACGGACCGGATCCGTCGGGCGGCCCGACTAGCGGCCGATTGCGAGACCTCGGACCAGGAGCAGGTCGCTCGCCGCCGTGTCCAGGCGGGTCCAGATCACCCGGCTGCCGTCGGGGGAGACGGTGAAACCGGCGGGATACGAGAGCTGCTGCGGCAACGGTCCGAGAGAGGTGACCTCGCCGCTGTCGTCGTAGAGGGCCAGTCGCGCTCCGTGGCCGTCGCGGGTGACGAAGTAGACGCCCTGGGTCGTCGCGGTCCAGCCGAGGGAGTCGAGCGGGGAGAGCGACTCCAGGACCCGGACGGCGGGTCCGTCGCCCGTGAGCGGGAGGCGCCAGAGGCCGGGGCGGTCGCGGCGGGAGACGAACAGGTGGCGGCCGGTCGGGTCCTCCTGCGCGACGATGCCGTCGGCGATCCGCTCGGGGCTTCCATCGCCGTCGACCGGGCGACGCCAGATGCTCCAGTGGCCGTGGACGTCCGAGGCGTAGTAGAGCCACTGCCCGTCGGCCGACCAGCTCGGCGCGATCTCGTCGGCCGGCGAGAGGGTGACCCGTCGCGGCTCTCCACCCGCGACGTCGATCACGTAGACGTCGCTGCTCTCGCCGGTACGCGCGTCGAAGGCGATACGGTCGCCCGTCGGGGACCAGGAGTACGCGTAGACCGACGCCCCGCTCAGATGAGTGAGCCGACGCGATTCGGTGCCATCGGCGCGCGCGATCCAGAGCTCGTGCGCACCGCTCCGCTCGGACAGGAACGCGAGCCGACCGCCGTCGGGGGAGTAGCGCGGCAGCATCTCCGCCCGGGTCGAGACCAGCAACGCCGCGGCCGGCTCGGAGCTTCCCAGCGGCCGAGCCCAGAGGTTGGAGTCGCACTGCATGCTCTGGTAGACCATCGTACCGTCGGGCGCGATCGAGGGGTCGGCGACGAAGCCTCCCGGCAGACCCAGGTCGACGGGCTCTCCCCCGTCGATCGCGACCCTCCACAGCGATCGTCGGGGCGCACGTTCGGACGTGAAGACCAGCGACGCACCGTCGGCACTCCAGGCGAGCCCGAGGACGCCCGGGAGCCCGCGTGCGATGTGCCGAGGCTCCCCGCCGGATACCGGCACCACGAGAAGGTCGTCGAGGCCGTACACCGTGCTCCGTCGGAACGCGATCCGGGAGCCATCCGGAGAGAATGCCGGATCGAGATCGCCTCGCGAGCTCTCCGGCGCGCGCGTCAAGAGCCTCGACTCCTCTCCTCCGAGCGGGAGCAGCCGCAGGGAAGACGTCTTCGACCTCGGGGCACGCACGGCGACCGCGAGCCAGCGACCGTCGGGGGACCAGGCCAGGTCGACCGGCGCGCCGATCTCGGGGCCGGCGAGTCGTCTCTCTCCCCCACCGCCGACGTCCTTCACGAAGACGCCGCTCTCGGGCCCCGCGGGATCGACCCGCCGGAACGCGATCGACGTACCGTCGGGCGACCAGACGGGGGAGAACTCGTCGGTACCGTCCTCGGTGAGCGCCGTGGGCGAGTCTTCGTCCAGCGCTCTCAGGAAGATGTCGAAGCTGCCGTTCCCGTCCCACGCGAACGCCACGCGGGTGCCGCTCGGGTCCAGGGCGGGGTCGACCTCGTTGCCCGGGTAGGTGGTCAGCGGGTCCGCCGCGACCCGCGGCAGGGTGCCGCGGTCGATGAGGGGCGCGGTGGCCGCCACGACCACCGCGCTCGCGAGCGCGAGGCCGATGGCCCATCGGACGGCCCCCGGACGTCCGGAGCGTGGGTGGGGCGGACTCCGGTCCCCGTCCGCGGGCGTGGGGTGACTCACGGTCGCGACCAGACGATAGCCCCGGCGAGGGATCGTCTCGACGTAGCGGGGTCGGCGCGCGTCGTCCCCTAGATCGCGCCGAAGCTGCCAGACGAGGTGCTTGAGCGCGCCCGGCGCCAGGTGGGACGCTCCCCAGATCGCGCGCACCAGGTCGTCCCGCCGCACGAGCTCGCCCGGCTCGACCGCCAGAGCGACCAGCAGGTCCATCGCCTTGGGCTCGAGCCGGCGCGTCTCTCCCTCCCGCTCGATACGGTCGAGCTCGGGCTCCACCCACCAATCGCCGAGCCGAAATCGACGGCCGTTCCTCGGCGCCTCGCTGTCGGCTCGACGATCCACGACCCCTCCAGATCGTCCGTGGCGAGTGTCCCGCCCCCTGGACGGGGACGGCGACCGGCATCCTCACCGAAAAGACACCGAAAAAGACACCCGCCGCGGCGTATCACCATCGTCCATGGCGCAGGAACGGGAGCCTGCCCGGTTCCCTCCAGTCTATTTCAACGAAGTCGAGGACCCCGAGATGCACCCAACGAGATCGTTCTCCGCCGCCCTCGCCGCCTCGTGCCTGCTCACCCTCCCCGCGCTCGCCGAGTCCGGGTACCCTCCGAAGCTCCGGGCCGCGTTGGATCTCCACGACGACGCGACGAACCTCGCCGAGGAACAGGAGGCCCTGAAGGCGTTCGAGGCCGTCGCCGCCGCCCATCCGGAGGCCTGGCTGCCCAGCTTCTGGGCCTCCTACCTGCAGACCCAGGTCGGCCGACTCGTCTCCCCGGACGAGGTCGTCCCCTATCTGGATCGAGCCCAGGCCCGTCTCGACGTCGCCAGGAAGCTCGCAGGAGAGGGCGTCCCGCCGCGCGACCGGGCGGCGATCGAGGTGCTCCAGTCCCTGATCCTCTCGTTCCAGTTCATCCGGCACGGGGACGACCGCTACGAGACCCTGCGTCGGGAGGCTCTGGACACCGCGATGGAGCTCGACCCCGAGGCTCCGACCCTGCTGACGATGGTCGGCGTCGGCCTGATCCAGAAGGCCCGCGCGGAGCGAGACCCTACCCTGGCCTTCAGCGGCCGGTTCCTGCTCGCGAGGGCGAAGGAGACCTTCGACCGGACCCGGGATCGCAGCACCACCACCGACATGAACTCGGAGTGGATCCCGTTCTGGCTCCCGATGGCCGACGACCTTCTGGACGAACTGAACTCGGCGAGCCCGAACGACGACTCCGACCCGAGCTCCGGCTCCTCCGGTTCCGGGGGCGCCCCGTAGCCGTCGCCGAACGGGGACGGCTACGAGGGTGCGAGTCGCCTGTGCGCATGGCCGCCCGGACCGTGTCGAAGCAGCTCTACTCCTCCGGCTCGAAGTCCAGTAGGCAACGATCGGCGCCGACCGTGACGCCCTTGTCGTTGGTCAGGGTGACGTCGATCGTCAGGGTCGTCGGGCAGACGCTGGGGAGAGTCGGCGGAGTTCGGAGCTCGGTCGTGGACCGGAAGCTGTCCTCGTCCGGAATCACCTCGCTGAACAGCTGCGGAGCTCCGGCGACCCCCGGCCCCGACACCACGCCTCGCAGCTGGGCTGCGGAGCCGGTGTCGTTGCAGGCGCTGACCTTGTGGACGAACGTCCCACCCGGGCAGGACGAGATCCCCGAGCAGACGATCTCGGCCGGCTCTCCCCCCAGCTGCCAGAACTCGGCCAGCTCGCCGCCGGGAGATTGCCCTCCGTAGAGGACCGCCGCGCCTCGGGCCGGGGAGTAGGCGGCGGCGGCTCCGTGGCGTGCCGACGGCCCGGAAGGTCCCGGGCTCCAGTCGGAGCCATCCCACAGCCAGACGTCGTCGACACCGCCGCCGATCGTCAGGCCACCGGACAGGACGACGGCTCCGAGCTCGGGGGAGAACACCATGACGTGGTGCTCACGGGCCTCCGGGGAGTGGGCGGGGAACCTCGGCTCCCAGCCCTGGCTCCCGAGGACCCAGGTGTCCGCCAGCAGAGCACCTCCGCTGCCCTCGCGCCCGCCGAACAGGACGTGCTCGTCTCGCGCCGGGTCGTAGGCCATGGCGTGCTGGGTCCGACCGGGAGGCGACACGCCCGGAGGATCCTCGACCCAGGCGTCGCACCCTTGCCACCGCCAGGTCTCGGCGAGGCCGCCGGGCATCGACGGCCGCTCACCGCCGAACAGCAGCACCTCCTGCCGGCCCGGGTCGTGGGACATCGCCGGCCAGCTACGAGCCGTCGGTCCGGCCCCGTCCGGCGCAACCTCGCTCCAGCTCGCCCCGTCCCAGGCGGAGGTCTCGCCGGTGAATCCACCACCGAACGACAACGTGTAGTCGCAGCCCTCGACGAAGCTCGCCGCAGCGCCAGCACGGATGCGGTCGCCGCCATCCGGGTCGACCTGACTCCAGCGCTCCTCGTCCCACTCCCAGGTATCACGAAGACCGACGCCCCCGATCAGCACGAGTCGCTCGCGAGCCTCGTCGAAAGTCATCGTCGGAAACACGCGCGGGCCGGGCGCGAGGCCACGACTGGGCACCAGACGCCAACACTCGCCCAGGGCCACGTTCGCAGTCATGGCGAGACAGGAGAGGAGACTCAGGACTCGAAGCTGGCCTCGTGGCTGCGTCATCGATCTCGGACCTCCAGTCAGGGCTGCCGCGCGGCGCAGCCGGGCCCACGTTCGTCGCTCGATCGCAATCGGCCCACGATACCGCTGGACGGGGCCGCCTCCCAAGGGACCGGAGCGGGCCGTCGCCTCGGCCGGGGGCGGGACGCGAGCTACGGGGCACCGCTCGACGGCGGGGAGGACCGCTCCGAGCTCACGCCCCGGCGACGTGCACGCGGTAGCCCAGTGCGACTGCGGCCGTTCCGGACGACACCGGGGTCTCCGCGAGCACCTTCGGGTCCGTCGACGGAGGAACCGGACGGCCGAGGAAGGTGAGCTTGCCGTCGACCGGTGTCACCGAGGTGGAGCCGTACGGCGAGATCTTCCCGGACGCTCCCCGGACCCTCGGGTCGTCGCCGTTCAGCGTGTAGCCGACATCCTGGTCGGTATCGTTCTGGATCACCATCGTCTCGCCTCCTGGCTCGAGCTCGGCCCGGCGGACCGTCGCCGGATGCTCAGGAAGTGCAGCGACAGACGCGGCCATCTCACGCCGTCGGACGCCGGGCCGGTCTCGGCGCAGGCCGGTCGGCCGAGGCGCTGCGAAGACTTCGTGCCTATCGGCTCTCGATCGGGCGCCAGTCACCGGTCAGGGTGAAGCCGGCCCAGAAGTAGGGCGAGCTCCACACCGGGTGAGCCGCCATCGAGGACTGAGCCCGCTGCAGCGCGACGTCGGGACCGAGACCCTCGACGAGCAGGCCCCGGTAGAAGCGGTCCATCAGCTCCGCGGTCGGCCGGTCGGCGACCTCCCACAGGCTGGAGAGGACACGACGAGCCCCGGCGTACAGAAAGCTGCGCGTGATCCCCAGGGTGCCCTCGCCGGCCACCGAGCGCCCGAGCGCAGTGTCGCACGCGCTCAGCACGACCAGCTCCGAGGCCAGGTGCAGGCGCTGGATCTCGTGGCTGCGCAGCATGCCCTTGCGGACGCGGCCGTGGTCGTCGAGCAGGGACATCACCAGCACCGACAGCTCCGGGCGATCCTGCGAGGCGAAGGCGTGGGTGCCGAAGTGAACCAGCTCGCAGCGCTCCAGCTCCCCGTCGAGGACGGACTCCGCGGTCGCCTCGGCCCCCGAGGCGCTCCACAGCTCCTTCGGCGGGACGATCTCGGCGATGGCCTCGGCCTCGCGCCGGGTGCCGGCGAGACGCGGCAGTCGCTCGCCGCGTCCGATCGCCTCCTCGAGTCCGCGGAGCAGGACGGCTTCGGCCCTTTCGGCCTCGGCCCGGTCCTCGGGTCGCACGCGCGCGTCGTCGAGCGAGTAGATCGGGTCGTACAGCACGCAGGCTCGCCGCTCGGCGGCCGGCCTCGGTCGTCGACGGTCGATGGCGAGCGAGGCGAGCGACGGCACCGTCACCAGGGAATGGCGCTCCACCAATCGCTCCCGGACGTCGGCCGTGGGCGACGGCCAGGGCAGCGCGGCGAACGGAAGCGACTCCAGCGGGCCGTCCGGGACGACCACCAGGCGCGGTCGCCGGAGTCCATCCGTGAGCGGACCGAGGAGGATGCCTGCGAGCTCCGACAGCTCCGTCTCCAGCGAGACCGCATCGGTAGGGTCGGCCAGGGCGGCGGTCTGCTGCCGCACGCGGGCCACCCGGGCGCTCAGGTCGGCGCGCTCGACGTCGACGGTCCAGCCGTGGAACCCGTCCGTGGCCACCCACCAGACGTGCGTTCGGCGCTCCCCCACCCAGTACTCGAGCACCGCGGTGTCCGGGTCGAGCAGCTCGGCCTGGATCCGCCCGACCGAGAGCGGCTCACGGCCGAGCGTGCTCCCGACCGGGGACGTCGACGCCAGCATCCTCTCGCGCACGTCGGAAAGATCGTCGGCCGTCTCCTCGATCGACCGACGGAGCTCGGCGCGCACGCTCGCCAGGCCGGTGCCGGCGGTCAGCAGGTACGAGAGCCGACGGTCGAGCAGCTCGATACGGCGAGACAGCCGGGCCTCGCGCTCCACCAGCTCGGCCGGAGCCGCGATCGGGCCGTCGCGCAACGACGCGGCCAGCCGCTCCCGCAGCACTACGGCCCGGGCCGACTCGGCCACCGTCAGCGCGGCGGCGCGGGCGACCGGATCGTCGTCGTCGTTCGCCCGCGCCATCCACAGGTCGACCAACAGGTCGTGGGCCCGACGGTGGAAGGCCGACCAGTTCATCGCGTGTCGGGTCGTTCCCAGAACGCCACGGAATCGCTCGATGTGCGCGACGGTCGTCCGGGCCTGCGCGAGGGCCTCGTCGCTCCGTCCGGCTCGATGCAGCGCCTCGGCCAGGGCGATCGACGTAGCGACGGTCTCCCCGTGGTTGCTCGAGTACCCGAGCACACGCTCCAGGGCGCCGATCTCCGCCCCGAGGTCCGAGGCGTCGGCGTGGTAGCGAGCCAGAGCCGCCCAGGCGACCCGACCGAAGACCTCCGAGCCTTCGGCCTCGGCCCGCCGGAGCTCTTCCGTAGCCTGTCGGGCGTACTCGGCGGCCCTCTCCGCCTCGCCGCTCTTCCGGAGCACCGCGGCACCGCGCGCACGGGCCACCGCGTCGGACGGGTGACCGGCCATGGGCTCGTGCCAACGGAGCGCATCCGACGGACGGCCCAGGTCGGCGTAGAGCTCGGCCATGGTCCAGTAGGGGCTATGGTGGCGGAAATCCGGTGACGTCGGCAGGCGCGACGCGCGATCGAGCAGCGCCAGCGCCGCTCGTGGTCGGTCGAGATCGCGGGCGTCCTGGGCCAGGCACGCCAGCGCCTGCACTGCCAGGGAGTAGCTCCCCTGACGCTCGCACACGGCGGCCTGCTCTCGGCGCCAGCGTCCCTCCAGGTCGGAGTCGGCCAGACTGCGGAACAGCTCCGCCAGCACACGAGCGGCGGTGCAGTGCTCGCGTTGCTCGCGCACCGCTCCGAAAGCGACCTCGGCGCGCTCGGCGGCGCGCAGCGCGCCCTCGAGATCGTCGACCAGAAGGAGGATACGAGCCTGAGAGGCTCCCAGCCGAAGCAGGAGATCCTCACGGCCGGCCCCTTCGGCAGCCTCGAGCAACGCGCCGCGGACGGCCACGCTCTCCTCCCACCGACCGAGCTCCTGGAGGCTGGACGTCTCCCAGTCGACCGCCTGCACCTGCCAGTCGAGCTCCCCGGTCCGATCGAACAGGGCCGCGGCCTCGCGAAACGGAGAGAGGGAAGCCTCGAACCGAGCCGCGCGGGCGTGACGTATCCCCTCCCTGAACCGTGTGTAGGCACGGGCACGATCGCGGTCGGCCGGTTGCGCCGGACCGAGCTGGTCGACCCGAAGTCGGTAGACGCCAGAGTCCGTCGGATAGACGCCGCGAACGACGATGCGGAGCACCTCGGGCACCTCGGCCACCCACCAGGCGCTCTCGGGGCCGTCGGTCCCGGTCGGCGTGTCGAAGCACGCACGCGAGTCGTCCTCCGAGACGAGGCAGAGGTTGACGTCGATCGCGTCCTGCTCGATGCGAAGGTACAGCCCGTCTCCCGCCGCCATCTCGACTCGATGGACGCGCTGCTCACCGGCGAGGAGCTCGTCGTCGAGCACGACGCCGACCGTCAGGGCTCCCGTCTCGCCGGGGAGCCGGGCGAGCGCGCCCCCCGCCGGGCCGAGAAGGGCCACCGCCAGCCCGAGCGCGACGGTGCTCGACCGAGCGCGCTCAGCGCGCGGGCTGCCACTCGAACGCATACTCACTCCGAAGCTCCCGTCCTCCGTCCGTCTCCGCCCAGAGCCGGACGACGCCGCGTCCTCCCATCTCGCTCAACGTCGCGCGCCGTAGCTGCAGGCGGAACGGCGACGCGCCTCCAGGGTCGATCCGGGTCGCGAGGAGCACCGGACCGTCGGCTCCGCTCACCTCGCAAGCGTAGGCCGTCGCACCGGCTACCGTGACCTCGATCACGAGGGTCTCGAGGTCGTCCGGAAGACGCTCCGTCGCGGCCAGCCCGGTGCCTCCCCGGACCGGTCCGACGTCGAAGATCCGTCGCGTCACCACGACGGCGGCCTCGGCCCCGGCGATCGAGTCGGACGGCGACGTGGCACGCGGCGGAGTCGTCGCTCCGCCCGACGAGCGGAGGTTCCATCCCGCCATTCCGCCGACGACCAGCACGGAGACCGCGACCGCGCCGAGCCAGGGCGAACGCGGCCACGAGCCCGGAGCATGCGGATCATCGAGCTCCAGCCAGCCCGTCTCGGCCAGCTCTCGACGCAGCGACTGCCAGACCGGAAGCGGCTCGGAGGCGTCGTTCGCGTCGTCGGGATCGGCGTCGGCGTGAGCGTCGAGCAGCCAGGCCGTACAACGCTCGCACAGAGCGAGATGTCGCTGCAACGCTCGACTCGACTCCGACGACATCGTCCCTCGACGGTAGGCTTCCAGCCGCTCGGCGGTCGGGTGGCCCACCCGGGGCTGACGCTCGGCCCACCGCCCGACCTCCACGGCGAGGTCGTCGCGCCCACGCCGACTCATCGCTCCACCTCGAATGCGCCGTCGGCGTCGAGGCTGTCCCGGAGCGCGCGGCGCCCCCGGGACAGACGCATCTTCGCCGCGGCCGGTGTGGTTCGCAGCACGACGGCGATCTGGCGGACGTCGAGGCCCTGGAAGTAGTGCAGCACGATGCAGTGGCGGGTCGGCTCGGGCAGCGCCTCGATCGCACGCTGGAGCCGTTCCCGGCGCTCGTGCTCGACGGCGACGTCCTCGGCGTCGGCGGCTCGGGGATCCCGGAGCGACGCGGTGGAGTCGGTGCCGTCGTCCCCGGAGAGGGACACCACCCGGGCCCGGCGCTTGAGTCGGCCGTGTCGGCGGCGCGACTCGCGGAGCAGGTTGGCGGCGATCGACCAGAGCCAGCCGCCGAACGCGGCCGGTTCCTGGAGTCGCGCGAGCTGCGTGAACGCCTGGAGGAAGCTCGACTGGACGAGATCCTGAATCTCGGGCTCGGGCGCCCCTGCGATGCGCAAGCGGGCCGCGAGACGTCCACCGTGGCGACGGTGCAGCAGCTCGAAGCTCCGCTCCGTGTCGATCCGCTCCTGGACCCGCCTCACGAGAGCCGCGGTCGTGCGGGGCTCGTGCCGACCCGCCACCGGGGTCGTCGCGGATCGGCCCCGGGGATGACGGCTTCGTGCTCTCATGCTCGAGTCGGACACCGGATCCATGCACGGAGTTCCCCGATAGGCTCTCTCGGGGCCCATCGGCCTGGTCGGCCGGACGGTCTCCCTCGACTCCTTCCGGACGGAGACCGCCTCCGCACCGCAGGGCTCGACGAGCTCGGCGGATCGCATCCTACCTCTCCTCACACCGACACGGAGCTTCGAGCGACACCTTCGGAAAGGTTTCTGCGGCGCGAACACAGCTCGTCCCGACCGAGCCGCGCCGCGTTCACACTCCGTCACGCGAAACAGAATGTCGCTCCCCGCCCCGCCGACGTCCTCTCGATCGAGCGGAGAGCCACGGACTCACCGACGGCCAGCCACCTCCCCTCGCCTCCGTCCGGCGACGGTGGCAGGGCGAGGATCGGTCGCTACCTCACGCAGCGATAGGCGAGCTCGTCCACGACGAGATTCTGGACGGCCACCCACCCCCAGCTCCCATCGTGACACGAGCTCTGGCCCATCGCTGGCACCGCGATGCCGGCGTCGGTCAGCGAGAGACGATGGTTCACCTGAGCGAAGTTGCTCACCCACTCGAAGTCGTCTCCCTGAATCTGGCTCAGCCCGAAATCGCTCGCATTCTCGCAGGCATACTGAAACTCGAACGGCTCCGGCAGCCTCATGCGCTGGCTGAGACAGACGATCCGAGCCCCCGTCCAGGTGGCGGCGGAGCGGTCGTCGGCCTCGATCACGAAGCCGAGGTCGCCCACCTGGCAGTTCCCCCCGGCGGTGGAGCCACCGCTCGGGTGGATGTCGACGAGCGGCTCGGAGCCACCCCGGAAGCAGATCTCGCTGTAGGCGACGTCCAGGGTGAGGGCCGGAATCTGGTTGGCGTACAGGCCGGCATTGGCGGACATCGAGTTGAGCGTGTCGACGGGAGTCTGCGCGAGCGCCACGGCTGCGGCCAGACAGACGGGGACGAGGACGAGGGCTCTGATGTTCACGTTCGGTCACCTCCGTTCGAAGTTGCGATGCATCGGGAGACCTGCGCACGCCTCATGCCTCCCTGGATGCCTTCCGCGACGAGAGGTAACACCGCCGTCGAGGAGGCCGACGATCGAGGCGGCGACGACGATGAAGCCGGTGCTCGGCCGACGGCACCTGCGGCTGCCCGCCATCCAGGACCCGGGGGACCGGCCGCGACCGCCTCCGAGGGGGACCTCCACGACTCGCCGCCCGCTCGACGACCGCGCCCCCTGGACGGAACTTCCGAACGAGGCCGGCGACGGACTGGCCCCGCTCGGCACTGGCGCGACCGTGGAGGATCCGCCACACTTCGGACGATCGAGATGCGAGTACACCCATGCAATCTGCCCTACCGAGAGCGCTCGGGCGCAGCGGAGGGCACGAAGGAGCTCGACTTGGAGGCCGACGAGAGGAGGCGACGTTGCGCTCGACGGGTCGTCGTCTATCTAGTCTCGCTGTTCGCCGTTCCGAGCACCCTGGTCGGAGCTCTGTTCGTCGTAGCCGGAGATAGCCGACTGGGGATGCTCGTCGGCTCGACGGTCGCTCCATTCCTGTGGGCTGGTACCTACCTTTCGGTGGCCTGCTCGCTCGCCAGACTCCACGCTCCCGAGATCCGGAAAGGGGTCGGGGCCCGGGACCCCGGGATTCCTTGGTACTACCATCGGCGGCTGTACGGTGTCCTGTGGGCAGCCGTCTACTACTTCACGCCCCTCTATTACTGCTGTCTCTCGCTCCCCCGGCTCCGCCGGTGGGTCTTTCGAGCCTTCGGCTACCGGGGCAGTCCGGACGTGACGCTCTATCCCGATACCTGGATCCGCGACCTACCTCTCCTCGATCTCGGCGCCGGGGTCTACGTTTCGAACCGGGCGACGCTGGGGACGAACATTCCCACCCGCTCGGACCTCGCGACCGGTCGGCGGACCGAGGCCGACGACGGGACCACATCGAAGGGGAAGATCTACGTCGGCGACATCTGCATCGGCGAAGGTTCCCTGGTGGGGCACCTCGCCATCGTGGGCCCTTTCACTCGCATCGGTCGGTACTGCGAAGTTCAGGCAGGCTGCATCGTGAGCCCTCGGGTCGTCCTCGGGGACCAGGTGGTCGTCCGGGGCTACGCGGGCATCGACATCAGCGCGCGGGTCGGAGCCAGGACGACCATCGGAGCGCGCTCCTACGTGGGCAAGTACACGAGGATCGGCTCCGACATGAAGATTCCGGACGGCGCCGTGCTCCCGAGCGGTACCTCCTTCCCCGATCAGCGCGCCCTCGATTCCTATCTCGACTCGGTCCGCTACGGCTCCGAGCACTGGGCGCCCTGGAGCCGCACGAAGGGAGCGGCCCGGACGTAGATCGCCCCTCGGCAGAGACGCGGCCCGAAGGCCCCGCCGCCCGAGAATGCCAGCACGGCACCGAGCGATGCCAGTGGCGGGTTCCACCGCTGGCGAGTCCTGCTCCGAGCGACGGACCGAGACGAGCTCAGGATGGCTTCCCACCGACCGTCACCGTAGGATGGGACCATGACTGTCACGTCGAGAGGCCCGATCGTCCTGGCGGGGATCTTGCTCGTCGCGGCCGGGGAGGCGTGGGCGTCCTGCGCCGGGTCGCTGACCTTCGGCCAGGGCGGCAGCCCCGACGCCGGCTACTCCTACGTCGTGTCGGCGGGGGCGGCCGAGCTCGACTCGAGCCTCGTCGGCCGGTGGTGGGCGCTCGGTTGGGGTGACCCGGGGCTCCAGGCCGGGCACGACAACGGCCTGCTCGTCACCTCCCAGTGGCTGCTCCCCTACGCCGGCCGCCACTACCTGGTCGGCGACTGGTCCACCCCGGGCGGAGACGGCTGTGCCGCCAACGAGCCCGACATGGCTCCCATGCTGCTCGCCCTGTCCGACGAGAGCCCCGATGGTCGCACCGGCTACGCCGCCGTCGCCACGGTCGACCGCACCCACGACCGCTTCAACCTGGTCTACGACTTCTCCTTCGTCCGCCCCGGCCCGCCCCACGACGTCACCCTCGCCGAGCTGCCGCGTCCAACCGTCGAGTGCGCCGTCCGCACCGACGCGGACGACCTGCTGCTGACCCTGAGCTGGACGCTCGATGCGCCCTTCGTGTTCGGCGACCGCGACGCCGCCTACTTCGAGGCCCTGCGCGGCTACGCCGTCCACCACCGGGATGCTCCCTTCGAGCCCGACACCCGACGACCGTCGTTCGGCTCCGACCCGACCTCGGAGTGGGTGGTCCTGCCGGATCGCGACCTCGGCGCCGACGCCGACGGTCCGTCGACCGACCTGCGGGCTCGCGTCGTCGTCCCTGCATCCGTCGCGCATCCCTGGCTCGCGCTCGGCCTGGAGCTCGACAGCGGTTTCCGGACCGAGGTCGTCGGACCGAGCGCCGAGCCGCTCGCGCTCGTCCTCGAAGGTCCCGACCCCGACGGCGACGGTATCGACACGGAGCTCGACAACTGCCCCTGCACCGACAACCCGTCTCAGGAGGACACCGACCTCGACGGTCACGGCGACGCCTGCGCTCCCGTCTGCGACGACACCGACGCCGATTTCGTTTGCGACGACGTCGACAACTGCCCGCTCGCCAACCCCTTCCAGGAGGACCTCGACCTCGACGGCGTCGGCGACGCCTGTGACAACTGCGGGCGTTTCGCCAACCCCGACCAGCTCGACGCCGACCTCGACGGCACCGGCGATGCCTGCGACCTCGACACCCTGTGCGGCGACGGCGTCCTCCATCCGCTCGAGCAGTGCGACGACGGCAACCTCGACCCCGGCGACGGCTGCGACCCCCTCTGCCACATCGAGGAGTGCGGCAACCGCGTCCTCGACGCCGGCGAGCAGTGCGACGACGGCGACCTCGACCCCGGCGACGGCTGCGGCCCCACCTGCCTACGCGAGGAGTGCGGCAACGCCTTCCTCGATCCCGACGAGGATTGCGACGACGGCAACCTCGACCCCGGCGACGGCTGCGACCCGCAGTGTCGTCTCGAGGAGTGTGGCAACGGACGCGTCGAGCTCGGCGAGCAGTGTGACGACGGCAACACCCAGCCCGGCGACGACTGTGGACCGACCTGTCTGGTCGAGGAGTGTGGCAACGCCTTCCTCGATCCCGACGAGGATTGCGACGACGGCAACCTCGCTCCCGGCGACGGCTGCGATCCCGTCTGCCGCGTCGAGGTGTGCGGCAACGGTCGCATCGACCCGGGAGAGCAGTGTGACGACGGTGAGACCACACCCGGCGACGGATGCGATTCGCAATGTCTGTTCGAGGTGTGCGGCGACGGCAAGCTGGATCTCGGCGAGGAATGTGACGACGGCAACGACGACGAGGACGCGTGCGATCTCCTCTGCCGTATCGTCGAGTGCGGCAGCGGACGTCTGGAGGGCGCCGAGGAGTGCGAGGATGGCAACGTCGAGGCCGGCGACGGCTGCGACTCGAACTGTCTCCTCGAGGTCTGTGGCAACGGACGCGTCGAAGGTCTCGACGAGTGCGACGACGGCAACGACGAGACCTGGGACGGCTGTACGCCGGACTGCGAGGAGGAGCTCGCGGTCTACGTCACCTCCGAGGCGCCACTCCTGCTCCACGTCCGCGGGCCGGGTGATGAGCACCGGCTCGGTGCGGCACTCACCGTCGGGGACTTCGACGGGGATGGCCGGGACGACCTGGCCGTCTCCTCCCCGGAGGGCCTCGCCTCGCGCGGCGTCGTCGCACTCCTGCTCGGCCGGAACCTCTCACCTGATGGGACCTTCATCCAGCTGGGAGAGGATCCGGCAGCCCTGACGATCGTCGGACCACACGCCGGAGCGGAGGCCGGCCGGAGCCTCGCCTTCGGGGACGTCGACGGCGACGGCTTCGACGACCTGATGGTGGGCGTCCCCGGCTGGCTTCGCCCCGACGGCAGCGCGGCCGGACGGGTCGAGGTCCTTTCGGGCCGTCCGGACCTGCGACCCGGAGAGCGGGTGGTGCTCCGCGGCCTGCCGCAGGCGGCGGCACTCGCCGGTGCCGAAGAGGGCGGGCGCCTGGGAGAGTCGATGTCCAGCGGCGACGTCGACCGTGACGGCCACGCCGATCTGCTCGTCGGAGCTCCAGGGGCGACCCGGGACGATGGGAGCCGTACGGGCGCCGGGGTCGTGGCGCTCGGCTCCCGTCTGCGTCTCGGCGGACTGGTCGATCTCGCGACCGACGTCCCGGACGTCTGGATCCAGGGTGCGAGCGATCCGACCGGAGACGGTGCGCTCGGCGCGACCGTTCTGATTGCCGACATCGGTCTCGATGGCGCCGACGACCTGCTGCTGGGAGCCCCTCGGCTCGACCACGACGGACGGGCGGACGTCGGCTCGATGGTCGGCCTGTACGGCGGGGATCGCGTCGTCCCCTGGTTCGTCGACCTGGAGGAGCAGGCCCCGGAGCTCGAGGTGATCGGCGATGTCGAATTCGGCGAGCTCGGATCGACCATCGCCGTCGGCGATCTCGACGGCAACGGCTTCGACGACCTGGCGGTCGCGGCGCCGCGACGCCGGGCCGACTACAGCCTGTCGGGAGCCGCGTTCGTCGTCCTGGACCTCCCGCTGCGACCGTTCCCGGCGCGGGTCGACCTGAACGACCAGGACTCCGGGCCCGGCTTCCACGGGGTGGGATTCGACGAGCGGCTCGGTCGCGGACTGGCCGTCTCCGACTTCGACGGCGACGGGACCTCCGATCTGGCCATCGGATCCCCGGGGGCCTCGGAGAGATTCGGCAAGCCCGAAGGACGTGCCCGCATCCCGCACCTGGTACCGTTCCCGGCCACCGGGCCACCGGTCCCCGTGCTTCAGCTCGCCCCACTGATGGCCCTGAACGGCGAGGACCCGACCACCGAGGACCTCGGCGCGGTGCTCGCTGCCGGGGACTTCGACGGCGACGGCTTCGGCGACCTGGTGGCCGCGTCACCGACCAGCCCGCAAGGCGGCGAGGTGTTCGTGCTGCGCGGCGCACCGGTGCGCTGCGGCGACGGCACGCTCGACCCGGGCGAGACGTGCGACGACGGCAACCGGGTCGGCGGCGATGGCTGCGGCGCTTCCTGCGCGCTGGAGTGAGATCGACGTCCGGGATTCAGTCCTCCTCGACCAGAACGCGCAGGCGCTCGAGCGCCGCGTCCCACTGGGCGTCGATACGCGCCAGATACTCACGCGCGTCGGCGAGCCGGTCGGGGCGGAGCTCCCAGATGTGCTCGCGCCCGCGGCGAAAGCCGCGCACGAGCCGTGCTCCCGACAGCACGTGCAGGTGCTTGGTGACCGCCTGGCGCGTCACCCCGACGCCGTCGCTCAGGCGCCCGATCGACTGCGGCCCGCGCGAGGACAACCGAACCACGAGCCCCAGTCGAGTGGGATCTCCGAGCGCCGCGAACAGCGGCGCGGCGTCGCGCACCCGGGTCGCGGACAGCCCCCTAGCCATCGACGTGCCGACGGATGTTGTCCATCTGCAGGGTCCAGCCGCCCTCGTTGCGCGGGAACGCCTCCCGGCGCTGGTCCTCGGGCAACGCGTCGAAACCGGACTCGACCAGGGTCAGGTGGGTGCCACCGTCGACCGCCTCCAGGTGGAACTCGACCAGGGTGGTCGGCTCGCCGGAGTAATCCACGTCGGGGTCCATCGCTTGCGGCTGCCAGCGGAAGGCGAAGCTCCGAGGCGGCTCCATCCGCTCCACCCAGATGTCGAAGGTGAGGTGCTCGTAGTCGGGATGGGTCGACCGACCCCGCACGGCGCCGCCCACCTGAAACGATCCTCCCAGTCGGACGCCGAACCAGGTGCCGAACTCGGTGGCGTCGGTGAGGGCTCGCCAGACGCGCTCGCGAGATGCGCGCAGGCGGACCTCCTTGTGAATACGGTCGGTGCTCGATGTCGTCATACGCAACCTCCTGGTTGCCCGTGACGTTATCATCGAAACCGAAAATGCGCAACCCGAGGGTTGCGCGCCGCTTCTCACGGAAGCTCGGAGGCGGTACAATGAAACAGGGAACGGGCACCGTGGCCGCGGCAGAAACTTTGCGGTGCCCGAGGAGGAACCCCGCCTTGAGCCCGGACGCCGAGCTGCGAGCGAGGAGCGATCCGCCCGACGCATTGCTGCGGGCGTTGCGCCGCGGCTCCCCCGACTACCTGCGCGGGGCGCTCGACAATCCGGGATTCGACACACCGCACGCGCTCGCCGCCCTGCGCAACCCGGCGGCGCCGTCGGACCTGATCGTGTCGCTGGCCAGCGACCGTCGCTGGAGCGGCTCGCGAGCCGTCCGCGCCGCCGCCGTCCGCCACCGCAACGTCCCGGTGCCCCTGGCTCAGGATCTCGTGGCACGGCTCTACTGGGTCGACCTGGTCGACGTCAGCGCCTTTCCCGGGACTCAGCCGAGGATCCGTCGCGCGGCCGAGCTGAACCTGGAGCGCCGGCTCCCGGGGCTCGCCGTGGGCGAGCGCATCCAGCTCGCGCGCCGGGCCGGACC
>JAAAKM020000252.1:0-28292 GCA_010016025.2 Alatinidae sp. Z8VKAUB7J3 | reverse complement strand
ATTTTTCACTTCAAATTTTGATACTACGAAATCGTCAGTACAAATTCAGGAAAGAAAACCTAAGTTTAAAGATATAAAAATCCTGTTTTTCAAGGAAAAGTAACAAAACAGAAAAGCAAAAAACTCCACTACAGGTCAACAAAACGCCAATATCGCAAAATTTCAAGAAAAAATATTTATTCGTCATAAAACTTCTTGGTAAATTTTATGAAAAGTCACCAAATTTCGTGTCAATCGGACCAGGCTTTAAAACGTTATGAGCTGAAATGTGTAGCCGCGGGCCTACTAGGCCCCCCATGTAAGATAGGGTTAAAGTAAAAATTGTCCACAAACCACAAAATAGCCTTCCATTGTTAATTGCAAATGCTTGTACTCTACGTTGAACTTCTTCCGCGAAACACAATGGCATTCTTTTGACACTGCTTGGGGGCAAATCGGGGGGCATTCGAGTAGTCCGTGGTCAAGGTAAACCCACCATCAATGTATGATGTATCTTCTTTGTTATTAGTATTATGATTGACTTGTATCTGCTCTCTGTCTGTTATCTCACTGCGTTTCTTCTTAGTTGAAAGAGAAATGTGAACTCGAAAGCTGGTGTTTCTTCTTTTACATCAAACCTCAAATCCCCACCATTAAGTAATGGCTTTCACAACAGATTGTCCCTGAGATCATGGTCTCAGATGTGTATTTCTCGTGAATGATTCAGAATGCTCTAAAAGACTTAGCTCTAATGACTTTTAACACTTTTGTAGTTATGGTAGTTACCATTTAGGGAGATACAGACATATACTTTGCAAGGTCCTCTCTAGCTAGCTTGTCTGCGGCTTTCACAACTTGAAATGCAGATAATGATGGGACTAGCAGTCGGCCATAAGTTAAAAAGGACAGAAGTGACAATTTGAGACCATCTTCATGCTCAATTGAGGTTGTTATCTGTTTAGCACATTCTGAGCAAGCAATAGATTTTAATAGCCTTGAAACCATATACCTGATATGTAATATAGTACATCACTACGCCACACTAAAGATGAATGCCACATTTGAACCATCTTACAAATATGGCTTTGGCTGGTGTTTGTTTCTGTGTTCTCAGTAACTACACAGTTGGCTGCAGGAGATGGATCAATTTTGTTCAAAAAGAAGTGACCGTAACGCATATTTGCGCTGTAAGGCATTTGGGTTATTATTACAACCCAGTCTGCCTCTTACTTTGCTAAAGAACATTTCGAGAGGATCTTGGGAGAATCTGTATGTTAACACATACCCGAACGGTTTTACATCTCGGTGCAGAAGCCGCTGCCATGTCACAATAATTGATGTTGCAGTGATAGCAGATCCAATAATGAATGTTTTGCAAGGCCCTTCAACCATTGTCGTGCCCTTTGTGTCCATCCATTCCTTTAAGAAATGTTTGCCATCCAGTAAAAATTCCTGTATGTCAGCAAGATTAATTGGCTTTTTCATGGCTGTTCCATTTTTGCTCTTTGAATTTATAATATCGAAGAGGTTGTTCATCAGTAATACAAAGTCACTGTTTGCTTTATTGTCTGTTAGTTCTGGCAGTCCTAAATTTCTTTAAAAACTGGTGGCTGAAGGAACTGAATGACTTAGGGTTTGAGCAGCCACACTAACCTTCATTCTATGGTTATTCCATTGAACATTTGTTGACTTTAGTTTGCTATTAAGGCAGAGAATATCTTTTTGTTGCATCTTCTAAAGAGATTGAATGAAACCTCATGACATTTTTTACCCTAGAGAGTCCTTAAAAATTTTAATGTCTCCAAATGCATTCCTTGCCAAAGCATTACTCGCAATACTGTCTGGTGCCTCAGATTTTAGCTTGCCATAACCTGCTGTTCCCATAAACGTCCCCAATTTACGGTCCAAAATAGTTTCCTTAATCGAAATTTTATCCAAAATGACGATGCAGACTCTTTAACCTTCTGACACAACCTTTTGAGTGTGGCCTAAAGAGCATTGTAGAAAACCAGGCTCACATTATAATGTAGAGGACCATGTTTGAATTGTTGCAGGGTATGGTAAATGCAATTCTTTACGTACAAAGCGGTATGCTTAGGGGCTGTAATAGTGCAAGGAAATTGTGCCGTCCTAACTGTTACGAGGAATTTATCATCGCAGATCATCACACTGAATCTTTTGAAATATCACAATCTATTTCCTTATCTTTTTCCAATGTGAAGATTGACTACAATAAACAATCACAAACCTATCGTAAGACATTTATAAAGTAAATAAGGGAATACAAATACCACAAAATATGATAAGTACCTGACAAGCTGACAGAACTAATTATGCTATGAATCTCAGACATACAATGTCGACCAGCCATGAATCTAAAATCGCGAGTGAAAGTCCTCAACATAGCATCCTAAGAATCGTGTGATAGTGTACATGAAATATTCTTATTATTACGTCAAAGGGTATTAACATACAAACATGTATAATAAAGAAATTACAGTAAAACTTACCGAATTTAATTTGTTCTCGTATCCTAAATGCAGCACATGATATTTAATTGTACCTAAACTATTCCCGATCAATATGTAGAGAATCTTACGTGATTAACAACGATCTCATGACAATACTTGAAGGCACAAAGACGGTGATAAAACCAAAAAGGGAATCCGACAGGAAATACACTTGAATCAGCAAAAAATAGCTGGAGCACGACACAAGGTCTTGATACTTC
This sequence comes from Alatinidae sp. Z8VKAUB7J3, assembly GCA_010016025.2. Lineage (NCBI taxonomy): Eukaryota > Metazoa > Cnidaria > Cubozoa > Carybdeida > Alatinidae > Alatinidae sp. Z8VKAUB7J3. Next base: position 25,582 of record JAAAKM020000252.1, on the reverse strand, counting down.
CAGACAGCTAAAAGAATGACGTAGCAGTAGCCATGGGAACGCTACAGAAATAGCAAGCTCCTTTATCTCATCAGAGTACCTAGACCCTGTTAACCTATCTAAGTTCAGAGACTCGTTTCTGAGTATTGCCATTTTCATGTGCCCAAAATTGCTTAGAAAAGTGCTGCTCGTTTCAGAAGATATATTCCTTGGTTGCTGTAATGATTTTAATTAGTTTTTCTATGGGTTATTTTCTCCTCTAACAGTCTTCTTTTTCATTTGCTTGGTTTAATTGTACCATACTGTTGTTCTTACTACAGTTTTGTGAAAGATTAAAACTATTTTGTATTTTGAGCATATTACTGTCTTATTACTGCTACCTTCTTTCAAAAACTGTTGTTATCTTACAGGAACAGAAATTACTAAACTGAAGTTACAATAACAATGTCCGAGTGTTCATCGTTGGTAGAAATTTATCTCATCTACTCCAGACTGCAAAATTAATCAATGTTTGCACATTTCCTGTATTTGATTGTTGACTAACCTGCAGTGTCACTGGTGGTGTATCATTTTCTGACGCACAATAGTTATATTCTTAGAACTAATATACTGGGTTAATTATCATGCTTGCATAGCATGAAGTCCTATCCGGAAATGTTATGTATACTCATTTCTAGGACGTCCTTATTATCAAGTTGATTATTAAAAGTAGCTGGATTGACAGTTGAAGATGGCCATCATTTAACACTGTTCATGTATTGAGGAGATTTTACCCCACTCTTTTATCTTTCTTCAGTTTCAGATGCTACATAAATAGTGGATGCAATATATTTACAGAAATGTGTACTAAATTTTTAAAATTCAGGTATTGTACATAGACAAGTTTTGGTCACGTGATCTGGATGACATCATCTTTGATGTGATACAATATTGGAACATACAGTAAATTTCGGTAAAAATTTGAAAATTAAAGCTTAATAAATTATATCTCTTAAGAGAGAATCAAAACCGGAGTTTGATAATACCAATTCAATTTTTATGATGTTGGAGTTATAGCAGTTTTAAACTGTAGTGGCGTGGGGTGTGTTCCATAGCAGGGACAATATCCTTTGTGTATCCTATTGGTATCATTGGATTCGTTTAAAAATACCAAGAGGAGACACACTATGACGAGTATTTTTATGATTTTCAAAAGTTGGGGCTTCCATTTGACTGAACTACGAGTTCCTTCCTATCTTATAAATTTCTGGGTATTTTTGTTTCCGTGTATTGCAGATTTTTTCCAAGCGCTTTTGTTTTTGGCGCCCCTCTTATCACACAAATACGGCTATCTAGAGGGGGCGTGCCCCCTGGTCCCCCTGCCACGCCGCGACTGGTTTAAACTTTAAAGCTTTTCAAAGGACGGAAATTAATATTGTTGGAAACTCACCCCAAGCTGGGAAACCTCATGGGAAGGGCACTGCCCCCGGTACCCCACCCTTCATCTAAGTGTCTGGTTGGATGTTAAGTCAAAATTATGAAACATTTATATAGGAGCCAAAGCTGGAGGTTGAGGGGGCTATGCTTTCCTTGCGGAAATATTACAGCCTATTCTGAGCCACCTACCCTCTTCCTAGGAAAATATCAAAAGCAAAAGATTTTGATAAAACGAAGAAAGGATATCTCCCGCGTAAATACTAACTGTATTTAGTTATTATATGACGTTCCTCTATCAAGTAGCCTAGACCGTCAGAAATAGAAGGCACAATTAATCTCGTAGCGTAAGCTACTTGGATATCTGTAAAATAAAGTCGTGAAAATTCGCGTTGCCCCCTCCCCTTAACCCTTTGAAATATAATTTTGCTTTACACCCCGTTGTCCATGTTGAGCCAGCTTCGTGGCAGGTTTATCTTGGTCGTCACTGACGCTGGTTGAACCATCAATTGCGTATTTTCTTGTGATTGCCTGTGCTGCAGATAACCTTGGCCATTCGTGTGTTCATGCTCTACACAATCTATGATTATAGCTTTTATTCTAATGTGGATCAGTAAACGTCTTTGGTCATCGTTTTGGGTCTGTAATTGTGGTGTAAGTACTCTTATGCTGCGAAAAGAGCACATATAAAAGACAGGCCTTGCCCTCAAATAGTATAAAGTACTGTAGTGCTACTACTTACTTGAAAAACGAAAGACTTTTCTGCTCAACAGAGCTCTCTGCTACATTTTTCTTTACCCCTTGTACAATTGTATGTTGGACAAGAGGTAGGTAGGGTTAACTGCAATTCCGACTTCGTGGGGGACATGTTGTGCATTTTATTTGATTTGAAAGAGACACGCCGAGAACTTCGGCGCTCCCCACCAACTGACAGCGATTAAAAAGCCAGGGTCAATGGCTGTTGAATATCTACTCACGATTGTCATTAAGAGGATTAATAAGAACGTAATATGTGCTTATTCTATTTTTTGAACGCGTCCAATTAATTTTACAGTATAACTATTGCACTCACTGAAATTCATCACCATAATATTGGATGTGTAAGATTACATGTCCGAAAAGTGAATAGATATAATTTGCCGCATCCAGTTATCCATTGTGCCTCGATTAATTCTATAAATGTGTCCTGGGTTCGGAACCTGCGATAGAAGATCTAAAGCAGTGGCTCTTTATTCTGAGCCTTGTCTCCCAAACTGCCCACTGACCATTAAAAAACCTTAATTTCCCACTATCAAAATTAACCATCTCAACCTGACCAACGCAATTGGGACGGTTTTCTTTGAAACGATTAATGGTGCAGTAGTAGGTTTGATTTTCGAAAATCTACATCGCAAAAATTTGATTCCAGATTAGACAGTCTGCTACGGACTTTTGTTGTTTTTTCAAAGGAACGCAAAATGATGTCTCACAGAGTTAGACGCAGAAAACGCAACCAGTAATTTCAATGAATTTGTAGGAATGTCAATGGACTATATTCTCTATCTCACAGGAGACCTTTAATAGGATGTCTTAAGTGATTCCTTGTGAAGTAGTTGAGTAAACTGTTCAAGCCTGTTCAACATGTTTCCATATGAGATTCAACAAACTTGTAGCATGAATCAACAGAGATTCATACCAAGCTTTCATGTGATCACAAAACTTTTGAGAAATCGAGTCTTGAGGGCATTATCTTTAGCGTAGTTGACGTCCTTAATTTAAATATCCAGTGCATGCTTCTGATGCTTAGGCATCAATCCTAAAACTAATGCATTTCGATGCATCATGCAGTGAGTGCCGACTACATTTAAAGTGCTCAGATATACTAGTCCCAGCAAGCTAGATAATTCACCCAGTTAGTGGCTTAGTCAAGCTCTTCTTGAAGACTTGTGTTGACTGGTACCTTCAAGAGCAGAGAGAGTTTTAACCCAGGATCCGAGCCCCGACGGGAGCCAGTAAGAAATGAAGGAACTAAGAGTTTATAAGCCGTGTAAATGCCTGAGTTCTTTAAGTTTATGCTCTGAGATGCTCACAATTTCTCCACCTATGCGTCTCCGAGGATTCTCGACTGTCCTGGCGTTTCTCTATGTTTAAAAGAGGAATTGGCTGGTAGATTTCATTACTTTGCAGACCTGTCAGATTAGATATAAATAAAATTGAAGATCGTCTTTACCATTTTCTTGTCAGAGTAGTGACACAACACTACATCAACGCTCTATTCTAAATGATTGGCAAGTTTGCCAATTTTACACTTTGAATGTGAAATGTATAAAGTTTCAGGTAAGAGACTGAAAGGAGCAAAACATGTAATTTCTTAGATTATTTTCTCAAAGTTTGACGATATTGAAAGCAATACTTGCCGAGGACAAAAAACGAGCTGCTCGTTGACATGAATTAAAGATTCAAGACCTCCCTCCCAAATGTAACAACACAAAAATACATTAAATTGTAATATCATCTTTATTTCACTTCATTTTTTATTTGCATAGTGCTATAGTCGATTGAGACGTAGAATTTTACAGTGGTTGACCAAGAGTTGTACTTGAATAGGAGACACTGAGGCAGGTTTGCCTCATTAGGACTAAGAGAGTCAAAGTCACCTCAATCGTGGTGCTATTTATACCCCATAAGAAAGTTTCAAGATTATTTGTCGTAATCACAGAACTCTCACATTTATTTAATTTAATGAACAATAAAGTAATCATTGATATATGAAAGGGCTGGGTTCTTGGAGTTAATGAAACTTCAGAGTAGATTTAAGTTTATAGATTGCAACATTCTTTATTCATGACTGATAAGTTGGCGTGAAAGAAATTTTTTATGTCCTCGCCCTCCCTACATCGTAGAGGATTTTGCCTCGGCCTTGTTTACACATCAAGAAAAAGCCGGATCAGATTTCATCAAACTCTTCCAAACGCACTTTTAAACTTGACCACATTCCTAGCACATAATCTATCATGAGCATAAGACGTGCGTGCACTTATTTTAACTCCCATGCCAACGAGATGGCTGTCGCCCGCGTGGGAGTTAAGATAAAACATTCTACGGTCTTGCTTCCTTGTTTTGGTAAGACCTCTCATTGTTTTTAAGCATTGTTAGGCACAACTGAAAACAAGTTCCACAAAGTGGCGCAGTAGTAAATGAACATATAGTGCATATAGTGAGGACACTATTGAAAACAGGGAGCTGTTGCGCCACATTTTGCTAGGTCGAATCAAAATCCAATTCACAAAAACCTGTTCTCCAGAAACCACAAGAAAGAGGCCAATAAAGAGACAAATAATTGCTTCAGTGGCAGAAAAAAAGTTATGTTGTTTAAAAAATGAACAGAATAAAAATAAAATGAATTTAGACAAGAACAAATTCTATCTTTGCAATGTCTTGATGGTGCTGGGCACGAGAAGCACGCCTTTCAGCTACGTCACTGCACCCTGCACATCAGGTGTCTCATCTGTTCAGACACTGTCAATTTTCTCCCAATCCTGCTGTTCCCTCTTAAAACTATTTCACAAATTTCAGCACATTGGTTGCTCGATAGTCAACACTTCTAATAGAAGGCAATATTTTTATTCCTCTTTAATGGCCTGGGTAAGGATGTACCAAACAACCACCAGTAGCTTGGAGTGGTTCGCAACAATGACGAACTCGTCAAGATGAATTCCAAAAACAGCCTTGGATTTTATTGGTGCGGTAAATTAAGATTTGATATCACATGTCATGTTAACAACGTGGGGCTCGATAAGTGCCATTGGACAAGGACATCTACTTTATATTAGATACTGTCGACTCGTTCAGCAGAAAACTGGCGCACCTTATCAGGTATGCCTTTATCAGTGAATGTGTCACTGATATCCTGGGGGGCTTTGCCTAAAAATCACTTTTACGAACGCTGCGTAGAATTCATGCACCATCGTCTTTGAATCTACATAATACAGTGTTATTTTGTTAAATTTATTTTCCATATTTCGTTCGCTTTGATTGCGAAGAATATCCTTTCCTTGTATGCAAACTCAGTTTGGATCTTTGAGAGATTTTAATTAAGTTAATTGTACTTGCAGTTGTACGACATGTTACTCTACGTTCTTTGAAAACATGATTGTTTTTGCTGTCTTATTCCACAGATTGGCCTCCCAGATGTTGTAACTCCTTGTTACTATATATAACCCAAGAGATGTTTTTCTTTTTTAAGTGCAATGATTGTTTTAATTTTTAAACTAAGATCTTCGGGATGATAACCGGTATGCCCGTTTAAGCATGATCTTAATAAAAATCCTTAGTTTGTGACGTCTATCGCCGTGACTATGATAATGACTCAACAAAGCGGTGTTTGTTGGCTTAACGTAAACCTTAGTTTTAATCCTCGGCCAATTGGACACATTTTTTATGAGTGTGAGCGTCTTCGGGACGTGTCCTTTTACTCTTAAGTATACTCCGTATCTTTTTTATATTATCATCAAGAATTTGATAGGCAGCAAGGTTATCGGTACACAGCAACCAGCCATACTAATTAGTTAAAGAGAGCATAGTTAGCTTCATCCTCCCCTTTAGAGATCAGGATTCGGCCACTGCAGGTGAATACCGGGTAAAGGCTTAGTTTCGAAATTAAAACAACCACCCAGCCCATGTTTGTCAGTGACAAATTGCATAGTGACCTAAGACTCAAGAGATAAATCCCCCTATTGTAAACCAACAATGCGTAGTGTATGAATTTAAATATCACCTGTGCGACACAGGGTATGTTGTTTACAACCGCGGGCACTCGCATGAGCGAGTAGCAGATCACAAAAGAAAAGCGTCTTCTATTTCCAAACATTATGAAAATGAACATAATAGAGAGATTCCCCAAAATCCATTTCACAATTCTCACGTGCTAACCAAGTGTGTTAGCAAATTCAATTGCTTAATAAAAGAAGTGCTGCTTATTCGCAAGCGGATGAAGGCCCTTAATGTGCAAACTGATTCAATACGGGCAAAGGTATTCATGTAATTTTTTCATATTTTCATTCTTTACGTATTGTATATACATAGATCTTGTGAATGTTGTCAAGATGACTACGAAACATTGGAAAGAAATTGTAATCTTGATATTTGCTTTTTTGAGTTTCAGTAAATCCTTATCTTATACAAACTAACATTTTAACATACTCACTATATCTATTATATATGTTCATTCGGTATATTGTAAAGATATTCAAGCTATGCGTTTACAAAGATGTATGAGCCATATCTTTACAATAACATGTAACATGTACCTCAGTTTAACTTCACAGCATTTTAATGTTGATCCAAGTAGCAGCTCGATCAACTTCTCTTTCCAAAGAGACCTCAAGCCGAGCACGTGGCATTAGCAAAGTACAAGGAAAAAATACACAAGGAGCTATAAACGTATAACATGTTTGTGGTACAGTATTACTACTTCGTTGGTTTTTGTAATACAATGTACATATAATACTATTTATGCATCAATGTATTACCTTATATAGTGACAATAAAGATAAAAAGTTTTTCTTAGAGTATATAATTTACACATTTGACAAAATGTGCTTAAATTAAATATACAATGTATCTATGTGTAGGCCGTGTACAAAAAGTTTTATAAAGGTTCGGATTTTACAATTTTGATGATGTCCTTGTTTCTGTATAGAAATTCGAACAGTCTTTCCCTCTTTTATGATTCTTTCATCCACTTTCGCTACATTGAAATCGGCAAGCCTGTATTTTTTATTTGCTCTTCCTTAGCCAACCAAACCTTCCTTCATATGCAAAGCCCTACCACATCCTCCAAGCAGGTTTTACGTAAACATTCTTTAGAATTCATCAATCTTTGCAGTTACCTGTGCTAGTTGTTCTTGCTTTGGAACGTCATTCTTTGCTAGTAGGCAGTGTCACTTTTCAACTACGTTACTATCTTGATCAGGGTGCTTCAATACTTTATTTTACATATTACAACTTTTAAATTCTCTCTTCTCTGCCATGGACATCACAGCCCGTTGGCGATCTCTGATGCGGTGAGCTTCCTCCAACCTTTTCCGTCACCGCACTTGTGTATGATTAAATTTGGTCTTATTTTGTTAATGTCAACCATCATTGTCAGGAAGCTAAGCGTTGTCTGCCATGTAATCTTTTCCCGTCAATGCAACCAGTCAAATCTAGATGTTCCATCTCTTTTTTCCAGACAACGTGTCCTAGAAACTTTTAACTCTATCGAAAAATGCTAAATACACGTTTCTCCTCTTTTTATTTGAATATAAGTGATTACTGTTGTGCTGTTACGATACTTCAGTTAGTATTTATTGCATTCTGTCAATTTGGTCATGTAAATTGCATGGATCGAATTATGTGAATTAAGAAATTTAGATAAACGATGTAAGATTTGAATTATATGATGACTGAACACAAATCGAAGTTAATTATGTCTTGTATTTAACTTTTGATAAGTATCGAACACTTTTTAGTATTTAAGTATCGTAGGGGCCTATGTGCCTTTCTAATAAAGATGAAACGTTGCAGATATCAACTGGAACTTTAGAAAAGTTTCGAAATAACAATTACTTGAATAATCGAGAGGCAAAGGCTAACTCAGCAGATAAGGCAAAAGTGCTGATGGCCTCTAAGATTACCACAAACATGGCTTAATAGAACTTTTCAGGCTCGGTACGGTGTCACACGCTCAGCGTAAATGATTAACTGTACGGATAAAGGAGATCTGAGTATCAAAACTAGAATGACATAAAATTCATTCAACCAGTAATTGCTCATTGGTGAGGGGTTGTGGATTTATTCATACTTGTGTTTGTATGAAAATGTCGGAGAAATTTGGAGGGAAGATGATGGACGCAGTCTGCTATGATGATTTTATCTCTCTTTTGATAATTTGCTTTTGCCATACAGAGTCGTATTCCTGTTTTGGTTATTAGTTTTCGGCCGTTGGTAAACAATCTTCTAATCAGGTCCATTACATTTCAAGTCTGTTGAACTATGCAACTGCTTGATCTGTAAACATTTCTGCCACAAAGCCTTTATGATAAGTATGTCATAGATATTTGTGTGCTATGATCTTTCTTCACTCACATATGTCTGTATCCATAAATTTTCAATATTGATCGTTAACTTTTTTGTTGAAATACGTCCAGAGTATTAAGGTCCATTTTATTATCGAGAATAGATCATTTGGGATGATAAATTGATGAATAACCCAAGTTTTTTCAGCGCTTATAAACACAGCCTTATTAAAGATAAAAGTAAAGTCGGTCAACAAAACTTTAATTCGTAAAAGTACACTTCACACTTTTTTAACTATACAAGTGATTGATCTGTAAACATTTCTGTCACAAATTCTTTATTATCCAAACATTGTTGATATCGTTGACTTCTCTGTTGGCAAACGTTCAGAGCATCAAGACCCATTTTATTATGGAGAAGAGATAACTTCAAATAATAAATTTTTGAAAAGAGGTTCCGGTTCCCACGCATTCGCGCCATATTCCTGAAAAACTGAGCCGGGATGAATTCAGATGTTACTGTAGCTCGGCTGGCAGAGGACACGTTGTAAATACGTTTGACTAGGCTAGGTTAGCGATGGTGACATATTCTCTTTTTCTCTAATATCATTCACAAAACGTATCATTTTAGATTCTCTTTCACGATGATACTTGATGACACGATGATACGATGATATCTTTTCAAAACCTATTGTTTCTTAAATGATTTCTTTAAGACCCATATTGTAGCTCTGTTCAAAATTTCTTATCTTCTTATGAATATTGATATCCCATAACCAGTCGGTTTATCTCCGTAGATGATGCAAGATATCATCGACAACTAAGAAAATAAAATAAAAATCAGATGTATCAATCTACTTCTATTTACTTCCTTTTTTAATATTTCACATAGTTGAAGTTGTCCTACAGATCGTTTGCTTTGAAAATTACAAGTGGAGCAATATCCCTCAATTTGTACGCAAGTAAAGTAGTCTATACTGACGTTACATCCTTTCCATCAATAACGATGAACCTACTTAATCTCATGGCGAAGTTTATCTAAGCTTGCCTTCTCTCACGAAAAGAATAAATGTTGAAACCTTACCTTTTGTAACGAGATTAGTTTGGGCACCTTTGCATGTTCTAATCCTAATCATATGATAATACAGGAAATAGTTCCATGTTAATCACACCAACTGATTATATCAGTGTCTCCCGAAACGAAGCTGATCATATCATGGCAGTAAGATATGTGTTCGTGGGTATTGCCCTTAGCCATGAACTTATTCATGCTTATAACAAATTGACACATGACAGTGATCCTGATATTGAAGTAAACAATGTCCTATTCTTTGGCAGTGACTTTGCATCAATCTAATAAGAAGGTTTACACAACCGGTAACCTGGCCTGTAAACTCAGAAACAGAGGAAAATTCATTCTGAAGTAACATTCTCTTGCAGTTTAAAAATATCTAGCATTACCCTTACTTGTTTCCTTACAGTATAAGCACAAGAAAATCCTGTGAATTGTACCCCTTTAAGAAGTCAGATCGCTTTAACCTTCACTGAAGCTGCATAGTTACAATTGTTACAAAGGAATTATGCTGAATGACAGATAGCATGCATGAGATGACATCACAAACACATCAAAGCTAGACTGATTTAGTGCGGAACCTAAAAAATGCCGGCGATCCTGGATGATAATTCTGTAAATTTGAAAGGTTGATAACTACTAAACGTGCAAGTCCGAAAGCAAAATAACTAAACCACAACAATTCAGTTCAATCTCTCTTCTACAAATTCAGTTTTCGGGGGCGATCACTCAACAGTGCGATCTTAGAGACTTCCCTCTAAAAATTTGGGTTTGCCTTCTAGAAAGATCTACTGAGACCAAAGCGATTACGTATTTTGTTAATTATAGTTGGCTGTTATTCGGCTTCTTCAAGTCATTGGCAGGACATAACTGCACATGCATTACCCAGCGTAGGATGTTATTACCATGTAGGCCCAATCTACCTGAGTTTCTTTGCTGCATGTTCAAATATATGTGTGGTATTGTAAGCTCAAATTCTATTTTGATCTTTCTGGAATTGTTTGTCTGTCAAATAAGCAACTATCTATTTTGCACGCTCAAAGTAATAGTTAAATAATAAGAAGAGAGACTTTTACCTGCCTTTTCTGCATCCATCTAACACATCCAACTTTACTTTGATAGCTATGATCAATACATTTGAAAACTTATTTATTGCTTAGAAAAGCTATAAAATGTTTGGCTGTGTGGCTTAGTACTTAGCTCTTTATACGGAAAAGTCTCCATGTACATGGTCGTATAAAGCAGTGAAATCCATGATGGCTACTCTTATTCTTCCACCGTACGTTTATTAAAGTTGCAGATTGATTCTGTAGAAATTCATATTGTATTAGCTTATTAAATATCAATGTGGTATTTATAGAGGGTCAAATGAGTTTATATCAGGGCTGTAACTAACTCAGCATTGCCAGCAAAGTATGTATTCATGACATTTGCCTTTTACGAGGGGAGCGGCTCCACGCCTGAGACATTCTTTGTGGTTCAGGAGATGAACCAGTCTGTGTCAATGAGAATCTTTCCGCTGTTTCCTATAAGGGCGCACAAAGTAAATGTACAAATATCTCGATTTTAAACTCAAGAAACGATGCATACAATTGTGAACTGAGGCAAAAAGTCAGTCATAGTCTCTTTCCTTTTAATTTTTGTAATATGAAAGTAATCAAGAGAATTATAATCAAATATCAACTTCTATATACATCGTAATTACGAAACTGGTTCGTATTACTTTATGCCTGGCCCCAAAATGACAACGAAAGTTATTTTTCCACCAGAATCAATTGATCTACGCTTCTTGTCCATCATCTTCTCAGTATCAATACATTATTAAGCGGCAGTACATAATTACTCACAGAGCTGATTTATACTCGGTAACAAGTGTTCGCGAGGTGATCTGTTCTGATCATTTTGATCCTAAACCATTCCCCTGATGCATTGGAATTCCGAAATGGTCGGGGTTTTTTTCTACTAGCTTCCGTGCTTCAACGCCTCTTTCAGTACCATAGTGGTGTAAAACAAGAGGGAGGGGACGTAAAATCGTGAAATGTGATGGACAAATATAGAGCGTTTCCAAAGTAATCAATGTAATACAAGCGCCTAGAGTAGATTCTCCAAAACTTTTCTAAAGTAAGGTAGACAATAGAAAACCCTTGCTGAAATGAAAACCAGGTAGGTACTGTAGTGACAGACTATGCCGTCATTTGGAACTTGTAAAGATACGCTTTATTCAATCAACAATAGATCTTGATTTCCATTTCGTAACAGTTTTGATTTAATATAACAACGCACGCATGTAAGCACTGAAGCAATTTTGGGAGTTAGAGTTTCGAACAATAAGAATACAGCCTACTCAGACGCCTAGCCGATCACTTGGGAACCTTGGCCGTTACTGGTAATCCTCTCTCAACTCCACCCTTTTCTAACATTCGTTCTCAGTCCCTTCAACACTCTCATACTTTTTCTGAATCTGATTTTACATTCTTAACTTCTGCGTCTTCTGAGTTCTCTCTCCTTATCGAAGAAAGCCTTCTCCTTGCTAAACTTAAGCCAAATTTGAATGGAACAATAAGCCCATTAGCACTTTCACTATTCTAATTTCTCCTATGAGGCTCTTTTATTTTTCCATTGTTATTAAGTATATTGTTTATTTAGGCCAATGTGTCCTTATAAACCGTACCTGCTGTTCAAGTTTCTTATACCCTGAGGATGATGTGATAATACATCGAAAGCTTGGTTATTAAATATATCGTTTTATGTATTCAATTTGAATCTTCAACATGTGTCACACGCGCGTTCTTTGCTGGGCATTGCTATTCATTACGAAATTACGTTTTCCGCCTGGTAAATCAATTGAAGAATACAGACATTCTGTTCGTCAACCAAACGAATAGCGTATATGGTGAGTTTGTTCTTCTACTTTATATCGGATAACTACAAGCGTTGAAGTACTAAACAATTTCAAAACAATAAAGTTAAAGGTTTTTTTGCTCTGCAAGAATTGATTATTCTTAAGGTCTTTTAAGTAGAAATTGTTAAAAATATGTTATGTACCAACCAAACTTTGATGACAAGAAGTGCAGATTAACTTTTAAAAAGAACTCAAATCGTTTCTCCCCGAATGTTTGGTGAGCGAGGCCTCCTGTAACGCGATTACTGGGTCCGTTGCTATTTCAAAGCATTTCCTGTTTTTGTTGACATCACAACCATCGTAGAAAACGACCGTTTACATAAATATGACCATAAGTACAGTATTAGGAGCCTTACTAGTGAGTTTCAGTTTTATTACTATAACGGGAACGGAGACGCTAGCCAGTAGCTAAAGTACTGGTACGCATGCCCAAATTAAGATTCCCTGAAAGTTATAGTTGTCATTTACTGCCTTAGAACCTCAAGTGCTCGCAACTAACGTTCTCTAAAATCGTTTATGTATTTAGGATAAAATGTTGCTATTTCTACGATTTAGTCCCGCAAAAATGATCTCGAGATCATCAGTAAACTATAGGAAATATTGGGATCGGTAGTACATTTGTCAGTACATACTACTTCATGAGGATTTGGCTCGCACAGCAGATACTGTACAGGTCATCGCTTCTTACCAACCATCTACAAGGTCTATGTGGATTTCAAAGGCCTTGTCTTCCACGATAACGTCCGAAGATTATAGATTTTTAGAGATAGGGCACATTTGTCTTTGTGTTTAGATCACTTTTACAGTTATCGACTTGTTTCTAAATTACACAAAATCCGTTTGTGCTACCATCAAATACAATGCTGTAGCATAAACAAATCAAAATATACTAACACAGCCAACTTTTTTTTTTTAATGAGGGTAATTCCAGTGGACATTTACACCCAACCTCATCGACGATGTTATAGGGGTTTCTACTCAGAATACAAAATTTGTTAGTGCCTGTGCATCATCCATCAGCATTCTACCGTTGTGTGACATAAAAATTATGGCATTTGTATAACAAAAGTTCGCCCATTCTTGAGGTAATACGGTAAATTTCTGCTTGTGGTTTGACCTTCAAACCGAATGAGGTCACCAGTACCCAGTCTCCATGTCGACAAAGGCGGGTAACTTAGAACGCCAAACCAAGAATATCATGTAACAGACCAAAGATCAAACCTTAGGAGTTGCAGAAAAAACCACAGCAAAGTTGCAGATGCCCTGAGGAGTGAAGGTATCCAAACAGGAAACAGCTTCTACGCTTTTCAGATATTTTCAATGTGATACGGGGTCACAAGGCTGGGCCATTCACAGATAACATTCATTCAAATAGTATTCAAAGTTTTGGATTTCCAACTTTCTCGGATGGATTCGTTCTCGTTACTGTGGTTCGTTTTCACTTCACTCAAGCTTTTGCACAAAAGTAGACACAAATTCTGTGCGAATATTTGCTTGTAGGCTTCTGCACCTTTGGGCACTCCACAGCTATTTATCTGCAAACAGCGACCCATCTTTGAAAAAAACCCAACCAATTACGAAAGCCGTGGAGGCAAACTACTAGTCCCTACTTGCATAATGTTTACGACGTCGAACCATAGATTGCAAATGCAAGGTAATAACAACTTCCGAAAGAAAGGTACGCAAAGGAAGAATTTATGAGAGAAAAAGCAGGCAATGTGTCTGATGTGATATAAAGACTATTCAACATAAGCATCCTTTGAAGGAAGTGATTTTTTGTACAGTTTATCCTCAATTACAATGTGCAAGTTCTACTTAAACTTTAAAAAGACCACGTCAGGGAGCGGGGGATGGCTTACATTACCCGTTGCCAATTCTTTTCTCACTGAGCTTTTGAATGGTTGTAGGCAGAGACCTAAACCTTTCGTAACTTTGATAATAGTCTGTATTACAAAAGATTTTCTTTTTAAAATAGTGACTGCTAAAGTGACGAAACTCTCTTTCTCAAATGCTGAAAGCCCATAATTCTTTTCTTTCCTCTTCGTCAGATGAAATAACAAAACAGTTTTGTATAAATTTTAAGACCTTCATATCTTTTAGTATAATTTGAGGAAAATATATTTTGTTTCTATTATATTCACTTTTACTGTAAAGAAAGTTTACATTTTCTGATCTATAAGGAAAATGGACGAAAAAACTATGATAATTCCATAAATTCTCCCAACATAACCTTTTAGACGAATACCTTGTTCTTATCTTAAAGACAATAATTTGTACCAAAACTTTAATCCACTGTGTAAACACCTGTGTTCAAATCTTGAGGTCATTTATAATTACTTAAACTAATCTTACATTTTTCTTTCCGCTAATATGGAAATGTCGAGGGTGTTTTTGCTACATATACATTTCAGTCCATAGAACTGTTCCTCGCAACAAAGAATCTCTAGTTCACATTTAATTTTGGTTTTTAAAATATACTGTGACACCCATTGTTATTAATGACATCATCATATCACTTCATGACGTCGCAATACATAAGCTTTTTACCAAAACTCTTTATTTATGCTTGCCTTAGAGTAAGTTGAGTGGCAAAAATGTAAAAAGTCCTACCTGAAGAACTACCACAGGCAAATAAGCCCCCCCTCTCTTCTCTCTTCTCTCTTCTTACATGGAAGTGATGATAGGCTCTGTCTTTACAGAGTAAAACAATGAAGTAACAGAAATAGACCATTGATATGCATCAACGCTACCATAGCACCGGGTCTTTGTCGACTGAACTTTGCGAAGATGCTTTCAACTAAGAGTTACAACACAAAATGAGGCAGATTAATAGTTTCTTGAAATACACAGATTCTAAACAAGTGCGTGGTATCATACCAGTCTAAGAGGTATCTTGCATGTGTTGGTCATATGCAATAAATGATTGAATGACGTGGCACATAAATGTACAGAAAGACGGTCAAATACGAAATTTACAAGTCTCGGCAATTTGATAGGCATAATGCCATACCCATTGACTATAACATTAAAATATTACGATAAATGCAGAAGCGTGTGATTTAATACACTTGTACAAAAATTAGTTTGCGGGTTGAACAGCATATGTTTCATGTACGTAGCAATTCATGTCGTAGAAAGTCGAATCGGTATAATGAATGAAAGTGTTCTTCGTTAACTGTAGCGTGCTAAATCAATGTGTAGTAAATGGCTGCATTTAGAAATTCTCGAAGAATCTATAAGCGAGTTTACAGTAAACAGTAAGACACAACTTGTTACCAATTTGACAGTTACACCAATCTCTGTGTCACATCCTCCTGAAAATACATAAACCAAACCGTGGGTATTATTGCCGCTGAAACTGTACATTTTTGTAAGCAGCAAGGGAGTTGTTTGATTGAATGACTTACGTGAATGTCATATCTAAAATGTCAACGTCAGTCAGCGGAAATCAAAGAAACTGTAAGCGTTTCAATGGAAATAGAAAATAACAAAGTATTCTAGTATAACTGCTGTGCAGTGAGATATGCTTTGGCGGCTTGTGGGCAAAATCCATGTGTGTGCAATCATTGGCGTAAGGGCGGAGAATGAACTGGGCGCGGTCGATAGGGTAGGATACAGCTAAATGCCATGTATACCGTTTTATGTTGAAATTACCTGTTAGTCGAATCTTACACACTTCACAATAAGCACGTTAGTTTACAACTTAAAGGTAGAAATAAAAGTGAAAAGCAATTATGTTGGGGGTGCCAAGACAGCCATTTTAGCCAGCATCATTGATGAAGAAGTCACAATTTTCTTTTAGAATCTTGTCTCTTGACAAACATGTAGCTGACACAGTACTAAAGTTTTACTTTCAAACTCTTTGGATGATCCCCTTTCAGCAAATGGTTTTATTTATAAAACACTAAAGTTATTAATTCTGTAACTGTACTTAATAACTGGGGAAGCGTAGAGGGGCTGTAGCTATATTTTGAAGACAATCTGTTTCTCCTCAAGTTCTTCCCAGCTTCTTACCACACGCATACACCGAACTTATGGATTCCCATGTGATTCTGAAAAGTTATTTTCCAATTTCTCGTGCGCCTGCTCTTATTTATAAGAGATCGGTATCTCAAAAGCCTGGTGTTCTCCTGTACTTGCGAAGTTAGACCCCTAATGTTGAAATTATCGGTTTCTTATCACCCCAAAAGCCATCAATGGCCTGCACTAAATGTTTAAGGGTTATTAACATTGTTCTACTGTGGTGAGCATTGTAGAGAGCGAGCAGTGGTTCGATGCAGAAGACAAAAGTGCAAAACTGTGTGAAAACTGTAACAAGTACACGACTCGCGTTCTAAAGCTTTGATCGTCAGTGGAAGGAGTAATACCACATGAGGTGCGTCCTTGGTTGACTCCCGGCGGTCTGTTTTTTGAATTTCAAGACTCTGTGAAACCGGCAGACTTGCACATATTTATTGTTCAATGGATTTAAGCTGTTTTGCAAGGAACGACAATAAAGCACCATTGTTTTAGCAATGCTTCCATTTTTCTGCTTTGGCAAGTAGCTTTCTTGTTATGACGGGGAACAGCGGGCAATAAGGGGCGCTTCAATTCATGAAGGCGAAGATATGCACACAATGAGCCTCGCAAAAGCCTTGGCATAGGAGGAGAATAAACGAGGCGCCCGCTTCTACCGTGATAGAAAGAACGTAGAAGCAGAGAGAAGCTAGAAAATGTTGAAGAAACTCAACCATGGAAAAGATAAGGAAGTGTGTGCCAGACACACATGCACACTGCCTACCAGCCGCCATTTGAGATATGTAAGCTATGGTGTGTATAACATTGCTCTACGGGACACTAGAATTTTTTATGTTCTGAATGTAGAAATGATATTAAGGGACGCGTCATTAACAAACTAATTACAGTTTTTTAACTGCTTTAATTTTTTCCACTTGAATGTTCACCGTTTACGTCTCTAAATTACTTATATAGTATTTCAAGTAGTTAGAGCTGAGTATTGACTACATATGTATATTCAAACCTAAACAGTTCTCTCTACACCCTCTTCTTCATTCAATTTTAATGGACAGGTTAGAATATTCATTATTGTATAAGACTATGAGAAGTATTTTTATGATGCTATTTTCGATCCATTACATTAGCTTGTCCACCACTTATTGTTCGATTAAAAAGGTTTCGCACATTTTGAACTGTAAGACGAGTTTTAAATGACGAAGACACATTTTGTACATGTTGTACAAGTATGGAAAGTTTATGTTTTGTTAATGCAATCAGTACAGCTGATGGGAAACTTGGAGTATCTGAAGAAATATTTTTCTACAGCTTAGGTAAGGTGTAACTACTTTATATCTTTAAAGGCTATTCTCCTTGAATGATGTCTTGCTCGGGTAGGGTGAAAGGATTATGTTTTATTGACACTGAGGCATATTTACCATATAAATTTAATTTCATGCATGCAGCTGCCAAGCTACATTGAAACGTTTGAGCATAGTGGAGTTTAAGGAAAATGATATAGATACGTGTCCCTCGCTTTGTAAAGGGAGACTTAGGTAGGTTGTAAAGGACGATTCTCCGTAGGACATGACTGGCTTCATGTACTTACAAAGAAGTGAAATTCAAAGATAAAAACTGCCTCTTTATACGAACCTATACCGTAAATTGTCCAATAATGGAGGACAAATTGTTATTTCCCTTGTGTTTTGCCTATTATCGGCCACACTAATTCCCCTTACAGGATGAAATACATTCATCTATGTTAATTTTTGTGGACCGTATTGCTTTAGTACAAGGGGTAACTAATTTATTCATAACGTGGAAACTATAGAATTTAACAAACTATGAAACATTGGAGCTAGAGTGTGCGTATTTAATACTCTTCGAGAGTCGTTAATCTTTCAATAAGTTTTTGAAGTTGAAGTTTTTGATGAAGCAACTTCCAGTTCTTTTGAGCCTCATTCCGTCTTTGATCTTGTAACGTTTTTAAATTTTGAGATAAGTCAGCGTTCCTGTTGGAGAGTTCCCTGACAAGAGTTTCTGAACTTTCCGCTTTACGTTCCATACTTTGAAGCTAAAATGCAAACATAGTAAATCCATACTGTTACGGTACCACCGACCTGGGATCAAACACTTAACAAACTACAAGAAACCTTGACAAGATAAAATTCAAGGAAGGATTATTTACATGCGAACTTCGGCAATAGTTTAGAAACTCGCAACTGGAAACCACTAGAAGGGCTTTTTGCCTATTGCGCATGTGCTATCAATAAGGCCCTTGCCAAAGGTGGAACCGTGAAGGAAATGGAAACTGTTACAAGAACAGATGTTGATTGATCTATTTCCAATAACTTAACGGCATTAATAAAGATCGGTTGTCTTTCTTATGTGATAATGATGCCTTTTCTAGATAATAGTGTATTAGTAAGGTTGTAAATAATTTGGTAACAATCCATGACATAATGTTGTTAAAAAGTTAAGACTTAACCCAAGGTCGTATCCAATTTTCCTCTCATATTTTGCTCACGCTGCGTCTCCTCGCAGCAAGTTAAGCGTTACCAAAACACTAGTTGGACGCCAGTCTTATACGATTTATAGTCAGAACCTATTTACAAGAAAATTATGATAAAGTTTCCAGTTAAGTGGTATCGGTAGCTCTCAATCATAAACACTGAGACATTTTAAGTCATTATGCTCATGTTGACAATAGTGTTAGAAGTACCTTTTGATGCTACAAAGACGTCAAATGCCAAATGGTAGAAAACCCCTAGGCCCAAGTCTATTACTATACAATAAATAAGTTGTATGAAATGGTATCTTATTGTTTCTCTTGTCAGATTCTTTCACTTTCTAGTGATAATGAATGTAATGTACATACAATAAATGTCTATCCGTAAATATCTTTATAAAATCATGGATTAGGAGAGAACAACAAATGATGTGGCTATTAATATCATTTATACGTGGTCCAAACATGTAAAAAAATATATGTTCAAAATTTCGTAAACTTTAAAAACAAAGTATCCTTAAGTACGATTATGATATTCAAAATGCATTTTAGTAAGTACAGTATCTGACATAATAAAAGATTGTGCTTCAAGTAAAGTGTTGAAAGTAATGGACACATGATTATAGTGCAAATATAGTATTAATAGGCATAATAACATGATTAATGCAAGTTTGCTTATTAAAGGTGCATAATTTAAAAATTTAAATTTAAGAAAGTGATAAAAATATAGAGAAAGACCATAATTACGTTATCTGACATAGTGCAATTAGTACCAGCCTGATTTGAACAGTGAACTTGACGTCAAGGAGCCATTTCTCTTTCGCACCTGAGAATTGAGCTTCGTTGAGTAGCTATCGAGAGCTGTTTTTGCTTCGGATAATCGCTTCCTCATTTCCTCTTTCTCTGTTTCCAATTCACGAATCTTGCTGAGATCCGCTTTCAGATTGGAGTTACTCGATGCCTGCTCGGACGTTCTGTTCATGACCATTGCACTGCTCTCTTCTCCTGCTTCAACGTCTGTTTCAGCAAGCATTGCCCTTATGTTTCCTAAGTCTAAACCGCTTTTGGAAACTGCCCCTGTTTTGGATACAAAGAAAGATAATTTCCATACCACAGAAATTTTAGACAAGACAGCCTGTCTTCTTATGGGAAGAGATTATGAAGTCACCGGCAGTTGCTCATAAACCGGTTAAAGCAAAGTTTTAAGTCAGTTTTCTGTTCTGTACTTATATGATAGCATACCTAATTGGTCTTGCTGGTCTGTCCTCTATCTGAAAGTGAGTTAAACCTGGCTATGAAATTCTGGAATTTTTGTCAACCCAAGGTGGTAGATAGTGAACTTCTTATTTCGTGTGACTCATCCGACAGAGGCTGTAAAACACAATTTGTGATATAATAGCCATTGGATTACAACGTGAAGAAATACGCACTTGATCATTTCTTAACTGCCAAAGTTTAGGACATGGCCTTCCCAATTCCATCACAAAGAGTCGCTAACTGCCACGACGACAGCCCCGAGATCCTTGTCAAATTTTAATCAGGCTTTTGAGATATATAGAGAGACTAGGAGACATATTACTGAATGCATAAACATTAAATGTGAAACGTAGAGATTTTGCCAGCACGTGCAGCAGTGTCGAAAGTCTTAGAATTGTTAATTTCTTCCGTGTTACATATAAATATGGAATGCACAAAAGGAGATAAACAATAAATTTCAAATACGTTTAGTTACATTAAAGTAATCACATTAAACTGAAATTTTACATGCTTAGATACAAGTAACCAACAGCACTTATGCTTAGTTGAATTGCAAACATTAATATCATCATTGCAAAAACTATCTTTCTTGTTGACGGTGGTAAGACCTTTATTGTATTCATCCAAGTACAATTAGAGAAGGAGCTTGATTTTGACATAATTTGAGAGAAATGTCATGCCCAAGAACCCATGCACACAGAGCGTATGCTCTGCGAACAGATCTATTTGAACCCAATGTTAATATTGTTCTTGTCACCGCATTCATAGTTGCACTCTCAAAAATAACACAAGTGATTGATGATACATTTGATAGTATTTATTTCATAAGTATAGATTGGTACTTATTCATACCTCCCAGTAATGATGTCCCTCCTTCTGGTTGACCCTTGAATGTAGAAATCACTTGGCCAGCATGTCTTAATTTGTCTTGAAGTTCTCTGATTTCAGCATTTAATCGATTCTTCGTCTGATCCAGTTCTTTCGCGGCAGACTCGGACTAAAATGTTTTGTAATAACTAACATATATTTGCTTGTATTTACTCGTAATTAATAAATTGCAATAAAGCTCAGAAAAATAAAATTTTATAACGATGGCACGGAATGTAAGAAGTCTGAAGGGAACAGAAAACCTAGGGCTTTTTGTTAATGAAGTAGATACACTCACATGGAAAGTGATTGGTGCTTATGAACTAAGATGGACTGCAATAGGTGAACTGGTTTGGTAATATGGAAAGGAAAAAAACAAAAACGGTATTGGAATTCTTGTCAATAGAAAGACAATGAAGGCAGTCTCTGAATGCAACCCATATCTACCAGGTTTATTGCAATAATTAATTCATGATTATTGCTCCATTGGAAAACCAAAAAAGACTAAGAACTTGAAGGATTCTACAAATTCTAGAAAAAAAAAATATTTAAAAAATACCAAAGAAAGGCATGATATTATTGTACAAAGCAATTACAAGGCTAAGATCGGCATGGATGCCCACCAACAATTACACGGCAAAACAGGAATGTTTGATGAGGCTACTTGAATTCGCTAAGAAAAACCGTATGGTTGTCGCAAACATTCTCCACAAGCACATACTTTCAAGAGGAGTTACGTAACACTCTCCCTAGATAGGTAAACCCACAACCAGATCGATTACATTTTGATATCCAAAAAATACATGATAACATCAACAGAGCAAAGACAAGAAGTTTCCCTATTGCAGATATAGGATAAGACCATGATTTAGCGATAATGACCTTGAAATTAAAACTAAAAAGACAAAAGAAACATCAAAACGTTCTCCCACACCTACATATTTGAGGAATTTGGAACAAAATCATACGTTGACATAACAAGTAAACATTTAATGCGTTTAATATACTTTGACAAATTTATACTATATTAATTCTATTTTTCGAAGTTTTTTACTTTCAGTTTGAATATTTCAACCTTTAGAAAATAAAAGAAAAGTAACGAAATTGTCACGATGTCAGTAGTATTTGAAAAAGGCGAGTAAGCGTCAAGTCGGGGAATTCAGGGCGGGGGATATACAAGAAAGAGATTCATCGGAAAGAAATAGCCAGTAGGGTTATACGTAGCTGGATTCCTAAAACCATTGAGACAAAGCAATACTGTTTCACGCTTAAAGACAGAATAAGTTTGTTAAACACTTGACGTTTGCAAATAAAGAATTCTATAAAAAGGTTCGGTGCTGGTGTTTAAAAAATTTATTTATTTGACATTTTTAAAGATAATTAACTAAATTAATTTCCTTGTTGTTACATAACATACGTTCCCTTTGATAAAGCGGGAGTGCATCTTTTAATCGGATATTGTTTGTTGATGTACACGGGGCTGTTTTGAATTCACAGGAAAAATATCTAGAACATTTGATAGGTGCAGTAACAGACACGTCTAATACCCTAAAACATGATCGCTAAACAAACTTTTGCTGACTTTGTTATGGTGTTAACACTTCGAGATCAGAATAAGTGGTCACAATATGAAAAAAAAACCTTTATACGAAATCAGGCATTGAATTTGAGCATTCTTGCATTCATTAAATGTCTGGAATTACAAGGCATTTGGCGTAATGACTACAATTAACTGTCAGATTTTACGTTTACGATATAAGCAAAAGTGCGTTCTGCTTTTCATCTTGACTCTCTGGAAGCTACAGTCATCAAAACAAAATAGCCGGTGCTTTGCCAACAAAAACAATTTGCTTCCAGCGTTTTTAGTAACATGAGTGTTAGTCCTCTTCTATGAAATAAATCCGTTTCTTAACGCTTCTCATACCTAATTTAACAGTTACTCTTGTAGACTTAGTAAAGAAGTGGAGCAAGGCTATTGGTAGTTTTATTATACAATCTACGTGTCTGCCCCTTTCAAATCATTTCACCTGTGTCTAAACTAGTCCAGGAGCGTAGCGTAATATGAGCATTAAAATTATAGTCATCATGTGAAATGCCTAGTGACTTCAATGATTTCACGTACTGCCTGAATTAGTCATTACAAGTAATGCGTGAGATTTAAGGCAATGCATATAATGCATGATTTCACTAAATACCTGTCACATACATACTGTAATTTAAACATGGTTATTCAGCCGGTTAGGAACTCATTTATACAGTAATTTTTCTCGGTACGGCAATGGCTCTGAGAACTCAAAGTTTATGAATTGAAATGTATTGTAGCGGTAGTCATTAAAGAATTAAAAGAGATATAACACATCTGATTTCTTTCTGTCATTACGGTTGAAAACATCTTATTGATAAAAGGCTCTTTTCATTATATTTCGGCACGGATACTGCATCCATCTTCACATCACTAAGTTATGGAATATCTAACTGTTCTGTGGTATATACCTTTGGGGTTTCATAAATGCAATGGATGTATCAACTATAATCACCATAATGAACATCAAATGTGACGCTTGGTATTTTATTATTGTTGTTGCATGGAAATTTGGCATTGTTAGTGTCATAAATAGAAACTTTTCTGCAGCGGTTAAAAAGAGGTAACATACTCTATAGTGTTGAAGACAGCATATTAATCAAATGAATCTGTGAGTGTTGTCACTACTTAAGCATAGTCCTTTTAGTATGGTAACTGCAATGTGATACTAAGTGAGTACATGTAAATTACCAAAAAGCGTCTGTCTTAAAAACTATCATGTCTCCCAATATTTTGCAATTTGTCAAACCTATGACTTAGAATGTATGGTTGTCATGGTAAGCCATGTGTTTATTTTGATCTTATGTTACAAACAAACATCGTATAAGCTACAAAAGTATGTATAATTATATCATGTTTTTATTGTAGAAGTAAAAGTAAAATTTAAAAACTCTCAAATTGATCTAGGTGTCTACGGTAAAGCGAGCGTGTTATGAAAAGGCTGTATTCCCTAAATAATCGTTTTTACAACTCATCGGTGTATACCGATGTCATGTAAACCTAAAAACTATGAGCATACTTACTATTCTTTTTTCTGCGTCTAATAAATCCTTCATACGATCCAAATTCATCTTCTCAGCGCTGAGTTGCTCTGATAGTTGTACAGACTTTTCTTTTTCTTTCCCCAGCAAGTCTTGGAGCTTTTCGAGATCTTTTTCCAAAATGGCCAGCTTTTTATTCAAACTGGCATTGTCCCTGGTTGCGTCCCTCAAGTCTGCTTGCAGCTCTGACACGCGTTCAGTTAGCCTTTGCTTCTCCTCCATCAGTCTCTCCAGTTTTGGGCTAAGGTCTGGCTGAGGTGGCATCATGGGAATTGGTTGGGGAGGTGGTGGTGGAGGAGGAGGTGGAAGTGGGGCAGGTTGAACAGGAAGATTTGGAGGAGGTATTTGAATAATGGGCTGTGGGGCAGGTTGGGGAGGAGGTGGAGGTGGCTGGGGAGGAGATGGCATTTTAATATGAATTGGAATAGGTTGAAACTGGGAGACTTGGGGATGAGGCGGAGGAGGAGGTGGCGGCGCTATGTGTATTGGTTGAGGTGGAGCTGGAGGCTATGTTAAAAAGAAGCATATGTTATTATTAATCAGTCTTGGATTACATCTATAAAATATATATACCAAACATTCAAAAAATGAAATCCGTTGATTCCCATTCAGAAATTGGCAGGTTTTAGAAGATGTTATTGGTATTAAAGTCCTAAGTTTTTTTGAGAAAATAATTTTTAAAATAATTAAATTTTTATACATATCATTGAAGAGCTGACTAGTGTCTCCTCTTTCATAAGTGTTATCTTTCTTTCAATCAACGTTTTCTTCTCTCACATTGATCACTATAACTATAAAATATCTCAATTAAATGATTTATCATTAACAAGCCATAACCTCATGTAAATACTTATCACATCAGCACTATTTGAGGATGGAATCATAAAGTAGTATAAAACACAACGTTTCGTCTTATTTCAAAACGTTTCCGATTTCTTACACACTGTGATGTTACAAGGCTTGATCACAGTGCATAAAGACGAAACGTTGCCAAAATAGTAGTTTCCTTGTTGAAATGTTTACCTAGAACATGTCGGTGTTGGATTTAAAATTATATTTAAAAAAGAATAAATAGCTCATATGAGTACCAAAGTTTTATTTGCATGTTTTTCATATGTACATTCACACAAAGCTTCGAGTAGTAGTTGAAGGAAGTGCAATTTCTTTCCTTAGTAGCTAACTTTTATTGCAGTAAGCAAAAAGACTGTAATTTCACGTCGGTTTTCCTTATTGATCTCTAAGGCATCTGTAACAGTGGCGGCTGGTGGCTGTGAGGACAGGGGGTGCAAACCCGGGACAACAATAAAATAACCTGGTGGGTTGCCCCCTGAGGCTCTACTGTTAACATTTGGGGGAATATAAAGATCTATGTATATATATACATTGAATTGTATGTATATATATAGATTGAATCTGATGAAAATAACATC